>OZ024715.1:13208083-13353408 GCA_964016945.1 Microplitis deprimator | reverse complement strand
TTCGGCGATTGCGAGGTACATTAACTTTTTTTTATTTTTTTTTTTATCCAGCTGTCAAGTGTAGGTATATATATATATATATATATATATATATATATATATATATATATATACTTGAGTATATTTTTGCTCTTTCCGATGTACAAAAATTCATTTTATTCCTTTTGAGTTTCTGATGGATTAGATCTAATGGCTAAATAATAATTTATTGAAAAATGATTTTCTAGGCTCACTAAAGTTCAGGGTAAGTTTTAAATAAATTATAAAAATATTTATGATAATCAGATATTCTTTGTGTGTATTATTAAGTGAGGTATAATGGTCCAATCTTAATACTTGAAAAAAAAAAAAAAAAACTTATTCGTTGAAAGTTATTTCGTGATTTAGAGTTTATTGGTGATTTTGAAGAAAAACAATTTATCTGGGGCAAAATAAGCCGTCTAGAAAACTAAAGAAATAGAATTATCTTTTGTAAAACAAAAATTTTTATTTTATAATTTTTTGTAGAAAAGGATCATCGCTCAGGGAAAAAATATGGTTTTTGTTTTACAAAAAATATTGATAAGGACGGGGGGGGGGGGGGGGGGTACTTAAGGAAAGACTTTTCAGGACTCAAATACGCTAAATATTTTTTTTTAATGATTTCAAAGCAAATGGAAAAAATTTTCAATTGCCGTTAAAAAAAAGTTTATTTTCGCGGGCAAAATGAAGTATTCCCTCATGCTGCCTACAATTTAAAAATCAGTTGATTAATTCAAAAGATATCGGTGGTGAAAAAGTAAAAAAATAAGAATTTACTTTATTTTTCTCGGATAACACATAATCTAATTTATCATATATTCCAAAACTTATACCGGCCGTTTGCTCTCATAGTATTTGATGATCACTCCATAAATTAGTGGAATCAGTTCAATTTACGTCTAATATTTTGACTCGGTATGTCTATCTAAGTAAATAGCAATTTTATTTTTTATCTCTATTAATATCATTTAGAAAAGCAGTTGTACTTTTTCGTACATTGTATATATTAATGTAATTATTTTTCTCGAAACGGAGGTTAAATACTCGTGAAAAAAATATCTATGCAAACTTAGCAGAAATTGCTATAGAATTGACGGCGGTACTAATGAAAATTATACAAAGCAAATACAACGTTAATTATACAAAGTCACTCGTGTTTATTTGATATAGCAGCCATGTTATATTTACATTGTTCAAAGGTTAAACTCTCGTAAGGAATGATGTTAACGTAATTCTGGCAAACCGACGTTTCATTTTTTTAAAGTTCATATGTAATGTAAATTCTTTTATTTGAAGATATTGGTAATCATCAATAAAAGATATTTTTTGATAGAAAAGTATAATGAAAAGTCAGATAATATTTAATTAGAAATAAATTCATTAATTATTACTTTTTTAATTTACATTGGAAACATTATGAAGGAAAAAAAAATTTTTACATTTGACCAACGATATATTGAGTCATAAAAAAAAAATTTTCAAAACAACTTGAAAAAAATTTTGAAAACAAATATTTTTTTTAATTTCGGGAAACTCAGAATTGTAAAAAAAATGATAATAATTACGAATAAGAACAATTTTAGGAAAAATCGTTTTATCAAATTTTTAGGGTGGTCTGTTTTTACCGCCCTTCCTCTATATACACGGAAAAAATATAAAATAATATTTCAATCGGTATAATAAATAACCCAGATTATATGCTAAACAGAATTAAATAAACGGTCTTTATCCTGCTAACCGATTTATCAAGTAATTAATTAACTTTGTAATTAACTGAAATCAGATGGTATAGAAATATATATGTATACATATACATACATTTGAGATCGTAAATTCTTATGCGCAGTACGCCTGCGTGATTAGAAAGTATAAGTTTTGCTACGACATTAATGGCTACAGCTAAAGACGGAAGCCAATGCATCACTTTATTATAATCACGTAACAATTATACTGACATAAAGTGTAATTGAATTTTATTAAATTATTATTTTCAAATTACGGACATCTATATCAATCAGGAGTATGAGAATGATTCTAGCTTAGGAATTATTCGTTTCAAATAAATTATGGATTAATTTAAAAACTTCGAATTATTCGTAATTAATTAAAAAAATTTTTTTTTCTATGGCAATTGGAAATTTGGCTTAATTATTTTAAATGGAAGTAAAAAAAAAAAAAAAATTCCAACGTATTCAAATGCATGAAAATCCATTATTTTCTTAGCGGTTTCATTTTGCCCGCCTTTGCCCTGTATATATTTTTTTTAAATTAACAGTTGAAAAAAAATCATCGTTAACTTTTAATGAGTTAAATTTAATTATTTTTACTTTAAAGTTTTTTTTTATAACGAAAGGAAAGTAAAGTCAAGAGTGAGGAGTAAGAAGCCAGGTATAGTCTAATATATTTAATTAGCAATTATAATTATAGATAATTAAATCTATGTTGAGCAATTACAAAGGACACTTGAACAATTATTTTTATATTGCGGTTAAATAATAAAAAAATTTACAGAGATTAACTTGAGAAGCAAGTCGAGAGTCTGATAAGCGGAATATCACTGTTCTGAAATCCTCGTTGGTTGTCTTTACTCGCTGTCTAGTGGTACAAGAACGTGAGTTTTCTCGTACGTGCCCAGGGTTTTTTATCTACCTGGACTTGTCCTACATTGCATATCCTGACTCCGTCACCATACTGGATATCAATAATCTGTCCTCATGTTACAATTTATAACATTTTGTGTTTTCTTTTTTTTTATTCAATTATCGTAAACCTAAATTGAATTGATAAGAAAATTGCATCTTTTTTATTTGGTAAAAATTAAAACAAAAAAATGTTTTATTATCAAAAAAGAAATTATTTCAAAGACTTGTTTCCTAAAATGGATATGACATTTTGAAATCCAAGGAACTATTCTAGATTATTTTCGTAGTAAATTTGGAGTTCAAAGTATTGTGTGTCTGTGTGTGTTGTGTCATGGAATATGTGTATGTGTGCCTCTACCGTTTTTCATCTTGAAAGAATTTACCGATTCGAATGGTTGCTACGAAAAACGAGTTTTTATTAAGAACTCTGGTTGATTAGATTTCGGAATTGATCGAATGATTTTCCATTTATTTAAAATAATTTATTTTTACATCTTGAATAACTGTAACTCTATTTGGGTGATTATTCTCGAAATCTAATCAACTGGACATGATGAAAGTTTTTATTTGCCACAGGATTCATTCGATTTCGTTGATTCATTTGGAAGATGTAGAGAACCATAGTTTTTGAAAATAATGGTTTTTGTTTATTTTCTTTGAATAATAACTTGTAAGCTATTAGTCCGATTGGTTTCCAAGTTAGATAGATTTTACTCTGATAAAGCCGTTGATTGCGTAAGATTCATTGGAATTGATAAATTTGTTGAACGTTACTTTGATAAACTTTGTTACCTAATTGTACTTTTTTCCGAAGAATATTAATCTCCATATAAAAAGATTTAAAAAAAGCAACAGAGCAACTTTTTTAAAAATTACGAGGTTTATACTATGCTATTGAACAGGGTCGAGAAAAATGGCGAACCCTGAAATTTTAATATAAACGACTTTTTTCTTTTTGTTTTCTTCTTACAGAGTTTGTTTGACTTGATGTTCTATTCAAATACCCAAATATCAACACAAAGTAGAAAATCATGCAGAATAACGATTCTAATTAGTTGCTCCGAGAAAAATCTTTCAAAAGAAAAATCTCTGAAGAAATAAAAGGAAATAAGGCAGGATGTAGGATACAAAGCTCATCGGAAGTATGCTTCTTTTGAGAACAGCTTCATTTAATTGAGTAAATAAGTACTTAAGTAAAAGTCAATAATAGCTTAAATAACTTGAACTGTAAAAATAAAATAAATATATACTTTTTTAAAAAATGATACTTTCGATAATAAACGATTTTAAGTAGATTTTTTAATGTTTCGGTTTTATTAAGCATTTATTATTTATAAGTAGGCGAAGATCTCAGAAATTCAAATAATTAAAAAAAAAAACAATTTTTTTGTTCATCAACAGCAAAACGGTAATCGGTGCAAAATGGCTTATGCAAGCAAGTTAGACAATTCCGATAATTAAACTTTTTTTTTTTAATTAAATTTTTATCTACTATCGATTTCGAACTATGGTCCAAGTAATTTTTCATTTAAAAAAGTAGTATTTTCACGAAAAAATTCACGATGTTTGGGGATATAAAAACTAACGTTTATAGCTCTATTCAATAAAAATTGCAGTTTAAAATAATCCGAAAAGTTTTGTTTATCCAATAATTTTCCCATTAAGGTTTGAATGATGCTAGAAAAGTTGGGGTTTTTTTTTTCACGGAGCTTTTATGCCCAGAAGTGGTTTAAAGTTTCGATTAATCACCTCAGTCAATTATTAAAAAAACCCTTTTTATTACAGTTCATTTCGATTGATTTTTAAAATAATCGAGATCACGGTCGATATTAACAAAAAAAATGATAAAAGTTATTTTATTTTCTTTAATTGAATTTTTATTCTGATCAAAAATATCTCAAGTTATTATTCAAATTATCAAAGTAAACTCAAAGAAAAAATTTATACTCGGCTTCAATTTTTTCTGTTTACTTTCCTTACGATAGAAAAAAAGGCTTTCAAATTTTCAGTCTGAATTTTAATAGTATTCACGTTTCCCAGAAATAAAAAAAACTACTCAGAGAACATGAATTCCCTATAGAGTAATTCCGTTTAAACTTTTTCTACATTTTTTCAAACTAATAATTTTAGTTTTCTAATAGTTCAGACTATATTGGAAATTGTCCTACCAATGACTGGAAAATAATTTTTTAAAACATTCGCACAATATTCTCCTTGAACCAGTTGTCATTTTCTATTCTTACTCCGTGTATTTCCAATTGAATTCGCAAGAGAATAAGCTTGCATAGCATTCATTATTAACTTCAGAATTTAATCTTCTCTATTATTGTAGCCAACGTAACAGACAGTTGTCAATATTACTAAATCACAACGTTTTATTTTTGATCATAATTCATAACTATGCATCTATCAATCTTTTTTCCCGTCATCAATATTAAATTGACCCATTTCAATGCCCTGAATATTGAAATTGAATATTTGAATCCAGGTAAGTATTAAAAATTAATTGTGTACCTCAAAATCAAATGAGATTGCAGACATATATAAACTAACCTATAATCATATTGTCTGCCCTTGTTATCTACGCGGAAAAAAGTGATTCAAAAATAATATCACTCGTGTACCAAATATACTATTCAATGTAGAAAAAATCTGGGCAAGCTTCTTGAGCTCGAAAATATTATTGTGAATACACTTTTGAGCTTAAAAATGCATTTGAATCCGATTATTTTTTTAAGAGCTTTTCAAGCTGAAATCAGTTACGTTTTATATTAAAGTTTGAAAATTTAAGAATTGAAAATAATTCATGAACAAGCGTTTTCTAAATTTTTATTCACAACTATGTTCAGTAAAATAAATTTATTCAGACAAAAATCAATGTAAGTGATCAAAATAAGGATTTAGATGGTTTTGACCTCAGATCAGAGCGCTAATATAAAAATATCTGAGAAATTCGTTTAAAACGGCCTTTTTTCAATTTTTTTGCGGATAGTATTATTTACACTAAAGAACGAGTTATATTACATTATGTCGTAATTGAGAGAGATCAAAAAGACAAAGAGTAGGCATGATTTTGAATATATTTTAGTACATTATATTAAGATCTATCCGGAAAAAATACATAAAATGTTATTCTTTAAACGTTTTATCGTCGATATCTTTTGAAATCGGGGTGAAAACAATAACACTGAATTTTTCGAAAATCATCGATTTTCTTAGCGGAAAGTAAAAAATCGGTGTAAGCCGACACTAGTGTTAAGGTGATAACCCGGGTCAAAATATCTAGCCTCATCGAACCCAGTAAGCCTCAATCCAGCCTCACTGAGTAAAAAAAGCATTTTAAGCCTCAAATGATGTTCAAAAAGACTCAATGAGCCTCAAATGGTGATCAAAGAGCATTAAATAATACTAATCGAATTTAAATTACATAGTCGAGAATAGGTTCATTTGAGGCTTTCACTTGGAAAGAAAAACTAACGTCAGCTACTGAAACACCTCGTACGTTAAAAGAGCTGAGTAAATTTGTTTATTGACAGAAATTCTGCTCGGCGTCAAGATAAATTACATAAACTAAATAACTACAATTCAATAGAGGACAAGAAAATAAGAAGAGAACCAATAATTGAAATTAAGTATGATGACAGTAGGATATGCATTATACGAACACAGGACTTGACAAGTTAGGTCCCATTGTCTATAAGTCAACGGAATATTCACCAAAGTCGTTTACAACCCAGAGACTCGTGGTGTTCGTTGCCTTCAATGCAAGAAAATGTTTGACAGGGATCTGAATGCTGCTAAGGATATTTATGTCGCTAATAAGGAGCGTCCTAGTACATTAGTGAAAACAAATAATAACTAAAATATATGTTTGTATACATTAAGCATCCGGGCTATGACAAAGTATGTATACTATGTCTCGTCACCGCACATTTTGTACCAGGAATATCTGTCTTTATCTATGCAGTCTATTCGTTCTTTCGACTTCTGACGTCACTCTCTGTCGTTGCGCGGTATGCCATGGTTGATCCTAAGTGAGCTCATTCGGATTCATGCAATATCGATTTTAGTATACATCCTATATATGGATAACCAACCATCCAACAGATGAACGTCACCACTAATTCCACGGAGATAGCTAACGGGTTAGCATTGGAATCGGGTTCCTCACGTTGCATCCTCAACCGTCCTTGACTCTATTCATATAGAAGGGACCATTTATCCATCTTTACTTACCATCACTTGTCATTATACTTAAATTACTGATTGAACAGTAAGACCAATTGAATTAGATCAAAACATGTAAACCGCAATGTTACCAGAAACAAAATAATTTAGATCGATAGAGATCTACATCTGCATTCTACTTATTACATGAATGTGAATGTCTGGATAGATCTATCGATATAATGTGACTTCATATAATTATTATTTTTTCTAGACCAATTAAAATTTTGGTTTTAAAATTTAAATTCATTCAAGTCACTACCGTCTTCACAAACAAGTAAAAGTGTGATAAGAATAATAAAATTACTTTAACGTAGATTATGGAGGATAATCATGTGGATAACATGATTTGCTAAGTATAATTAAAATAATACCAAGTATATAAAGTTCCTGATACCTGGTAAGAAGTTGATAACTAACAGTGAGAACCATGAATATATTTAATGCTTGTTTAACTTTAAAGTAAATTTGTCGGGAGTTATTTAGCTTGTAGACTGTACTACTTGTACATTAAACAACCAGGTTAGAGATTAGTACATTTCTATAGAACCATCTGAATAATTGTTAGTTTCATAAAGCGAAATACGTCTACAGTTAATTAGAATATTTAAGTGTCTTTAATGTAAATAAATGAATAATTTTTGGTTCAAGATTTTTAAAGTAATTGTTAATTTTAATAAATTAATTAATGTCCGTTAAAGAAATGAGAATATTTGGGCTTACAGAGAGTAATTTATTGAAATATCTATCCTATGTAGATTTAAATGGGCGATGTTTAATTAGAATATAAAGTTGAATTAAATAATATCTATCTAACTTGAATGTTTTATATATTAATTAGTAGAGGGTCGTGTAAAGTAGGGTACTAAAAATGATTTTTTTTTTTTTTTATATTGAATGCTTCTAAATGGAATTTATTATTTCTGCAATTATTTTTAAACAACGTAACGAGCTTAGGAATTATTTCTGAATTTTTTTTTTTATTACATATTCATTTACAAAATGTATGTCTAGCCATGTTTTTTACTTGAATTTGCATATGAATAACCATGTTGATTAAAAATATTTAAAAAATAATATTGCTTATATTTTTGAACGCTACTCTAATTTGATCGAAAATAAAATTTTTTTTTAAATGAAAATTAAAAATTTATCCTATTTTACAAGAACATGATGTTATTAATTAACGTGGTAAATTAGACATTTTTAATAACGTGAATATCCACTAATTATTGGCCAGTTATTAGCCGGGTATTAGTGTACACATGTCAGTTATATATAAAAAAAATTGTGTCTTATGAGTCACGATCTCCAGAAATACATACACCATCAAAAATTTTTTGTTTATTAGGAATATTTTGTCGTGGGATCGGTTGTCTGGGATCAGTTATCATGGAACCCTTAGCACAATATTGAAAAACTGATTTAGTAATCTAAGGCATACTTTGAACCTAAATAAGCATTGAAAACCTACATTAGAGTTTTCAGAACATAATCATTGTAAAAGCTTGAAATGGACCTACTTAGCCTTACAAAGGCTTCAACTGAACCTACTTGGACTTATGGAGACGTGAATTAGATCTACATAGACATAAATCGTTAAACGAACGTACCTACAAGAAGAAAAATTTATGGTAACCGTTCCTAGTACGTTCATGAAATATCATCCCATACTGTTATGGTAATGATTACTTGGAATTATGGGATATAGGCCCATACTTTCTGGGAAAAGTTCTTATATGTATGGGAAAAATTCCCATCGTTATGGTAACAGTTCCCATATCGCATGTAAAAGAATTATGGTAATGTTTACTATACCCATAGGAATAGTTCTCATAAGCAAATAGGAACCAATCATATAACCATATTGTAACGGTTCCTAAGTGCATATGCAAATAAACCCTATATATTATGATAATCGTTCCCATTATACTATGGTAAACGTTACCATATATAATGGTAATTATTCCCATAATGTATGGAAGTTATTGCCATGTGATTATTGTAGTGGTTACCACATATTAGGGTAATGGTTACTATCTAATGGTTACCATAATATTATGGTAACGATTACTATAATATTATGTGTACCGTTTCTGTAATCGACATTTCAAAAAAACCGGTTACTATGCGTTATGGGAACCATTCCCATAATATATTGTAATTGTTACCATAAATTTTTCTCCGTGTAGATTTAACAGAACGAAGGACTTATAAGGAATACTGCAAAAATAAAAAATTGTTAAATTCGCGGACTACTCGAGAATTGATGCAAGTGATCTGGTCATTTTTCCTGTAGGCTAATGATACCCAAGAGTGGATTGGGCCCCACAGGCAGCCTGGGACTAACAGAGGGTCAATTTAAAAAATTCAGAGTTCGTTCGTTTTATGATACATGTCTTTGTAGGCCTAATTAATGCCTTTGTAAGTCTAAGTTGGTTCATTTCCATCTTTCACAATGATTATGTCCTAAAAAGTCTATTGTAGGTTTTCAATGCTTATTTAGGTTCAAAGCATGCCTTAGATTTCGACTCGGATCGTTTTTAAATAAATTTTCCAATAGTTTTATCTTCTAATTTAGTTTGACATTATTATTATTGTTATTGTATAAAATAACTTTTTTTCTAATATAGTCGTCCGAGACCAATATGGGGTAAACCTGAACTAAGTTAACCCACGTTCACCAGCATTCCGCCAATAGAATGCGAAAGAAAGGAAAATATAAAAAACACAAAACTAAAACATCTCTTTGACTTAAAACTAAAGCAATGGAATTTATATTAAATATATGTTCTTTAATTATTTATTCAGTGAGATAATGAATTAAAATAATAGTATACTGTGAGGCAAGGCATACAACAACAGAAATCCAGACAAAAATAAAGCTGACTGTCCGAGTCATATATATTTTTTATATCATCTGCGTGAAAGCTTTAAGTTGAAGTGCCTGCAGCCAGTCAAAACAAGTTAATTCAAAACTTGTTTTACTAGGGCACAGGCGGTACTACCGAGATTAAAAATCTACGCCCGTCGCATATTCAATATTATTTTAATAAAAAAAATTTGTTTAATTAATGGACATGTATTGGAATTAAATAGAAAGCAATAAATAATTAAAGCTAAAAATGAGTATTCTATTTAATTATTTAACTTCAAATTAAACCGCAGTGAGAGGGACACCTGCAGTAATGTCCACACTTACTCTATATATGCTGTTATCATTTTGGTTGGGTATAATGAGGTTTACAAAAAACAAATGTGATTCTGACGGGTTGAAATGAAGTCATAATTTAATGCAGCAGATGGCGTCTTTTCATCTCTAGAAATAAAAACTATGTTTTCGTCCCGCTAACTCGCATTGGTCTTAAATTGTCTTGTACTGCTTGGCTAGACAGTTATCTTGACAGACAAACTCGTTCCAATGCAAGTTATATAAAAACTAATTTTATAAAATAATGTAAATATAGAAAAATATTAAATCAGATTCTATGAAATAATTGAATGTCATATTTTAAAGTGTGCGTAATCTGGCAATTTATATTTCAAAAACACTTAGCATGCGTATAAATCATACAAGTTAAAATTTTCTGGTAAGTGGAAACAGAGCATAGAAATATCGCATCGTTCGGCTTCATTGCGCGGTCGCAATTACTCTACTTTCTCAACGAAAAACTATAATATATCAAAACTATACCATTTGTTATTTTTTCGTCGACTTTAACTATGGCTCTTACTTCTGATTAGAGAACGATAAAATTTTAATTTATCAATGGGCTAAAAAAGGGATGAAAGTTAAGTTTGAGTATCTGCAATAAAAAACCGGCATTTAAATAATAAATCAGTTATTTTCTTGGGATACCCACTTTGAATTGGTCTACTAGATTAAAGCAAAAATAAAACCGTACGAATGTTCGCTTTAGTGTAATCGATACTTTAAAATTTATGCAAGCTATACATTTTACATAACAACATATCTCCTACACGCGAGGTTACTCGGGCATAAGTTTATCTTACAACGAAGACGACTACGACGGAGACAACGATAAAGTACAGAACTTGTATGGACAATTGCTGTTAGCTCTAGTATCCGCACGTTTCAACGTGTCAACAAGTTATGTCATCAACAAGAATAACTGCACAATCGTGAAAAGGAGCAGATCTCGCGAATATGCTTCCCTATAAATTACGAGTGGCTTAACTTAAGTACTAAAATTATAGTTATTATTTTTAATCCTAAATACAGAAAATTTACAATAAAAAATTACTAGAAAAATTTTTAACTACTGATGTAAAAAAAATTAGTTCCAAAAATGTTCCTAATAGTGAACTTCTAAATTTGAGACAATTCTGAACTTTAAGTTGACTATTTATGAAGCTTTCAAAAAATTAGAGTAGAAAAATTTTCAATTCAGACCTCGAGTCAAATTATTTTTGCTCAAATAATTTAAAAGAACGTTCCTAAAAAAGTACTCAGTTGAAAATTTTTTTACTCCTGAATGTTTTCAAAATTTCAAAAATGATTATGGTTATGAACTTTTTCGGAACATCTTTACAGCGACTATTTATTACACGGGTATGAGATATAGTCAGCATCTAGATTTTTACCAGGCATTCTATAGAAATTTTTCTAAAAAATTATCTGCGGGTATTGATCAGAGAAAGCTGAATAAAATGGAGACGCTAAGAAATAAAATTTTATCCCGAATACACTAAATATTTGTTCTTCCTTTTACATTAAAATAAAATAAGACGATTTTTTTTGACTTCCAGATAAAATACGGAAGCTTTGAAATAAAAAATTAACACATTTTTTTCTTAATTTTTAACAAATTTAAGAGTAAAAGTATTAACAAGTCTTTTAAAAATTATATCCAGGTACTCCAAATTACTTGAAAATATTCATGAGAATAACAAACTGCTATTTAAAATTCTACAAAAAAAATAAACGTTTGCTGTACTAAACTTTGCTCAGTCCTCCCAAGCCTATAAATAACAACCATATATTTGCATTTAATCAACCGCTAAAAAAATACGACCGATAACGAACTATTCTAAATTTAACCAATGATCTCTCAATCAGATTCAAATCTGTTCAATAATTAAACATTGTACGCTTCCTATAAATATATTTCAGTTCTCTTCGTTCACTCTGTAATTGAGTTTATTAATTTTACAATTGTCAATGCCTGGTCCAATTGACAAGTTGATCTAATAATTAATCAAATTCAATTAAGTTAAATTTATTAAAATTATTAAATCCGACAAGTCTATTAAATTAAAAAAAATTATTCGTTCTTAAGCATTCAATTTTTTCAACTTCCCGCTATGAAAATAGAAAATTTTCAAAAAAAGGGAAGTTATTGTTTTCAGTCCGATTTTCGCAAGTTGAATTTTCATCAGATCTCGACATTTCATGCTTCTAGGAAGCTATTTTCACTATTTCCGGTCGGGATTCGATGGTCAAGTAGTTTACGAGTTATACGGGAAATAAAAATTAAAATTAATTTTTTTTCTTATCTCATTAGCCTGATTAGCCTCAGAAGATGATCAGTTTTAAGTCTTAATGATCTCTTTTGATTGCTGCCAAAGACGCTCGAGTCAGTTGATTCGTTCCCAAGATATCGTTGGACAAAAATTATTTTTTTTTCAGTTAAATGTCTTTTGGTCTAACAGTTTTTTGAGCTTGAAGAGCTTAAAAAGTTTACCAATCATTACGTTTTCGAGCTCCCGAGCTAGACAACAGCGAAAAGTTTTAGGGTTGTCTCGCAGAGTCCACCGTTTTTAAAATTTTTTTTCAATATAGTTTTTACCATTCCTTTTATCGTCTGGTAATAATAATGATAATAATAATAAAAATAATAAAAATAATAAAAATAATAATAATAACTTGAAAGCAATTGCAGATTAATGAGAACATCTATTATCGACAATATTGAGTAAGTATTAGTGTCCGTTGGATGTTCGTGACTTTTATTGATCATGGTAATTAAAAATTCTTTTCCATCATAGTAACAAAATTCCAGATTGCTTGCACAGTACGAACCAATTAACATTAACTATTTAAATAAACTTTATAGTTTTGATGTATATTAAAGTGTATTTTATTTCTGCATCAGTTGTACAGAAAGTTTGTAAGATGGCAATTATAACCAGTAAAATTAATCAAGTTACAAATCTCGCCAAAGGGACGGACGATGACTTGTTCTGCTTACAGTTTCGTATTATTAATATTAGTTGCAAAGTTTCACAGGTCTGACGCGAGATTATTGCAGAAGTACAGTTCCATCTACTGCGCGCCTTGATTATCCGAGAAACTTATTTTCTTCTTGATATTCCGTATCGTACCGTCGTCGTATTCCTGTATTTGCATCTTTGTCCTCGTCACTTTTAAAACTAACGCAGTCGCAAAACTAAATTATATATTATCAAAAGAAACAAATAAAACTATTAAATAAATTATTATTATTAATTATTATTACAAAAAAAATATTTTACACTATAAAAAACCGACGTAAAATGAAATCGCGACAGTGAAGAACTGATTACATTTTGAGGCAAATCGGACAAGTGATTTATGCATTACACTCAGAAAATTAAATAATAGGAAGTACTATCTAGCTATGGTAAAAATTTCTATCACCAAGCAGATAATAGTAAATATTATCTAGATGATTGTATAAATCATCTAGATTGTAATATTCACCATATTTATGATAATTGTTACAATTCTGAATATTAACTAGAGTTAATTATTATAATTATTCTAAACAGTTATATTTATAATCTAGATGGTAACAGTTACCATCAGAAATTATAATTGTTAACATCCTGATAGTAACTGTTAAGAAATTTAATGCAGAAGTAAATATTATCATCCTGACAATAAATATTACCATCCTGATAGTAACTCCGATCATCCTGATGGTAACTGTTACCATCCTGATAGTAACTGTTATCATACTGATAGTAAATATTACCATCCTGATAGTAACTGTTATCATCCTGATAGTAAATATTACCATCCTGATAGTAACTGTTATCATCCTGATAGTAAATATTACCATCCTGATAGTAACTGTTTCAAAATTTATTGCAGAAGTAAATATTATCATCCTCATAGTAACTGTTATCATCCTGATGGTAACTGTTACGAACCTGATAGTAGCTGTTACCATCCTGATAGTAACTGTTCTCATCCTGATAGTAAATATTACCATCCTGATAGTAACTGTTATCATCCTGATAGTAAATATTACCATCCTGATAGTAACTGTTATCATCCTGATAGTAAATATTACCATCCTGATAGTAACTGTTATCATCCTGATAGTAAATATTACCATCCTGATAGTAACTGTTATCATCCTGATGGTAACTGTTACTATTCTGATAGTAACTGTTCCGAAATTTATTGCAGAAATTATTATCCAATAACTATCAATCCTAATAAAAAAAATGATAACACTAACTATTTTTTCATTGAAAAACGTTCTAATCATTCTAGATGATTGGAATTTAAAATTTAGCATAATAAACACCATTACTTAATTTTCTGAGTGTATACGAAAAAAGCGTCAAAAAAAATTTTTTTCAATTTTTATTTTTTGTATAACTCGTAAACTGCTTGACCGACTGAATTCAAAATCTGATGAGTTTTGTCTTAATGAGCCCTTTCAATTGTCGCCAAGAAAGCTGAATTCAGTTGATTCGTTTCAAAGACATCGTCGGACAAAAAAAGTTTACACTCACACACGCGCGGACGAGTGACGAAGCTAATAACTTCCTTTTTTTTGAAAATTTACAATTTTTATAGCGGGAAGTTTAAAATAAAACAACATATAATTGGCTAAAGTAAATAATAAAAAGTAATTTATACATTTTCTTGTACAGTAATGTCTGTGATGTATGATATAAATTAAATATCTATATTAAATTATAAAAAAAATAATATTCTTGAATTTGATAAATTTTAATATTTACAATAAAACTTTTATTCGTATTTATTGAATTGCAAATCTCAAGTACGAAGCGCTGAGAGTCTTCAAGTCGCGTTTTAAATTTTTCTATCAACACTTCAATTAAGTCGTTTCTACATTGGAATTCTATAAATAACAAGCGTAATATTATAAAAAAAAAAATCTAAGAAATAATTCTGGCGCAATTTTATTTCAAAGTATTTTGACATCGATGAAAAATATATTTTAATCTTATTTTCAATTTCATTGGCGCCGGTTGATTTGTTAAGAGAGATGATAACAGTAAAAATGTCTCAGTATATACATAAGTACAAATTACTTTAAATTTAATCAAGGAAAAAAACGTGGGAGAAGATGGCCATCCTAAAATTTTTAGCAAAAGAATTTTTTTTTCGTAGGATTCATTATTATATTAATTTAAAGTTATTTATTGAGTCTTCAACTGATTGAAGTATTGAATTAAAAATAAACAGAATTCAAAAAATTCATTATAATATTTTGTGAATTTTATTTAATATTTTTATTACAAAATGAATATTTGAGGCATGAACTTTTAAAATTCTCGACTACTTTTATTTATTTATTTTTTTTTTTTAATAAAGTTTGTAATATATTCTTGAATCTCTTTGATATTGTCAAAGAATATTAAAAATAAAATTTAATGAAAAACACAACAAATTTTTTTTTCACCCAGTATTGATCGCGTCATTCGAGGCGTATAGTTGTAACTTATTATGTTATCGTTTATAAAGATCGCATTAATTATTGTCACATAAAAATTGAAATATGAAAAATTAATAATTAATTATTTAACCTCGAAGTATTGACGATGAGCGTTCGTCATGCTGGCATCCGGTAACGGATATGTGGTTACCGATAAATATCCGTATCTTAATATACATGAATAATTTAATCATTTAACCATGACTGAAAATATATGTATGTATATTATATATATTAGGGTGATTCATTTCCGCAAACTTTTTTTTTAGTTGGTCGAGCAAAATGTCAATCTACATATAGAAAAAAAAACTTCTCACCAAAGATGAGCTCTTATTTCCAATGCTCAGTACTTACTATTTTAGTTTGATTTTTTTCATTAAAAATGTATGCAAATTTTTTTTTTTTCAAATTTTTACACGCAAAGAATTGAGTGAAAATTACACGGATAAATTATTCTTGTTTGGAATGCGATGGTGTCATAGTAGTGCCGGGCCATGTTGGCTACCTATCAATGGTCACAGTAATTTGTGATATAGTCATGTCGATTTTACTGTGTAAATAGTAATTTTTGCATGTGTTTATTTCAATTGCCGACAGATGGCCAACATGGTCTGGCACTACTATGACACCATAGCATTACAAACAAGAATAATTTCTCCGTGTACTTAAATACTTGTTTGGGATACTGTCGCAAAGTCACTAAAGACAGATTTTACTTTATATTGAAGAGAAGTAGTTAATCATGTATACACCACAAATTGATAACCACAAAACACAGTTTTCCCGCATGATGTAAAAAAACAACCCTTGTAAGTCCATGCTATACCAGCGTTAAGGTTATCCGGCATAAATTTAACCTCAAAAACGGTGTTCAAATTTTTTCTGGTGTTAAGCAGTGTTAAAAATAAGTCGTTTTATTTTCGAAGTACCAGAAGTCGAATTGGATTCCAAATGCAAAAAAAAATTTTTGATTGTTCCAAAAACTAATGGTACGACAGATTTCCTACTTTATAAAGAAATCCATAGGATATTTGTCCTCTATGATATGTCAAGTATATGGTATAAAATATGGAAACAGATTTTTATAATTCAAATCTCTTTGGAAGCTTTGTAATCTTTATATATTATCGCGAGTAAATTGATCCTCTTATTGGTTTAGTAATTTCGAGAAAAAGATGGATCAATTTGTGTTTCAAGTAACACATTTTTCTCAAGTTTTCAATGTTCTGATAATTTCTAATTTAAATATTGTGAAATATACATGTTTTTACTTTTCTGGATATAATCTAATTTTTTTTTGGTGGCTAAATTTGCTACCAGCCAATATAGACTAGTGTTATCACACTTTGCATCATGGGTCAAGAATGACGTAAGCGACCTTTTGTTACTTTTATTATTTTTTTATCACGACTAAGTTTTATTTCAACAAGAATCACCAGAATTTGTTTTTGAATAATAAAATAGCCAATAATCGATAAATTTGTATGATGTTTCAATTTTATTTTAAACAATTTCTGTTTATTTTTTAAGAAGTACCTAAATCTCTTGATAGGATGAAATTTATTCACGTATACTATTAACAATAAATTTTCATCATGAAAATTTTTTTTCTAATCTGTTATAATTTAAGATATTTTCAATAATAAAAATTGAAATATCTAAAAAAGTAAAAAGTAACAAATTACCAAAAAATTATTTTATCTTCGATTGATAAAATCAAAGTAACCAAGTAGTCGGAAAATTTCGAAAATCAAATATCAAATTTTCTGTTCTGTTCATATGTCAAAAAAATGTTTTTGATTATAATACAGGGGAATCCGGGTACGGCGCATACATGAAGAATATCCGAGGGTAATATTTGAAGTTTCCGCATAAATAAACAGAAAAAAAGTGTAAATAAAAATTTTTCTGTCCACGAGTGGCTGAACAGATTTATCTAGAATCCGGAATTTAGTGCATTGTATGAATCGTATGAAAAAAAAAATACTTTTATTAAATATAAAAATTAAAAACTATTTTTTTATTAAACGTGACTCTATTCCTGTACTTTTTTAAGTGATTTTTTTCCGATTGTTTATTTTATGGATGCTGATAAAAAACAAACAACGAATTAAAAACGGGTAAAAAATAAAAAAAAAAGTCAGTCGTAACATTACTTAGCGACTCCAGTAAAACATGTTTCATATTTTTTTCAAACTCACTGTGACATTAAAAAATTTTCAGTAAAATTTTTTATCTTTTAATCCGCGGTCAAATAAGCTTACGAAAAAATAAAATTACAGCCACAGCGAAATTTTTCGTCTTAAATAGATAAAGCTTCTGCATATTTAACAGTAGCCTTAATTATTTTATAAAAATTTTTAACTTACAGATATCAAGAGTTCGAAAGTTGGGCGCGAACTTCAATGCGGGTGGTAACATAAAAAAATCATATAAATTATAACTTTTAATAAAGTCAATCCGGTATGCGATGACCCACATGTAACTTCAATTATAAGTTTACAATTACCCGTAAGAAAATATTTGATTGCAATTTTCTAGACCTACTCTACTTTTCTCTACAACTGAATTATTTTTTTTGTTCCTCCTAAAAAAGTAATTCAGCTCAATTCAAATCCACACATTTGCATTGATTCTTTAGGGTTCCCGTTTTACTGGGTTTTATCTATATCTATATATTTATATAGCTATTAACTTAAATAAATGGCCAATGAAATGGTGATTTAAAGAAAGCATTAACCATTACATTATATAAGTTTATATAACAATAAAGTATGAAAATAATTATTTGTCAAATTGATACGTAAGCAATAACAAACATCGAATGTAGTATTATATAAGGAGTAAAAATTGTTGTGTCAGCTTCTATTCCCTAATAAACTACTGTACCCTATAGGTATACTATATGTTGGTCTTAACCGCAATAAATGAGACAATGAAAAAGAATAACGGAGAAAGTTACCTGATTGATGACAGAGAACTGCTATCAGCGGCCAAATGGCTTGTAACCATCTTTGACGGTTCTCCTTCATGATGTGATTTTTCTTTATAAAATTTTGTCACACCGCAACCATACACCCACTTATTATTATCAACTCACACCCACTAGTCATTTGCAGACACCATTTATTTTTTATCAACAATTATTGATTATCATATTAATTATAGTAGAGTTGAACAATAGAGATTACAGTTCCTCTCATTAATTTAAAATATTTATCATATTATAGAGTCACTGATGTCCTTAAATAAAATTTTTATTAATGATGTGACAGAATTTGCTGTTAAATTATAAATAATTGTCTCTAAAGCACTTGACGTTTAACAGCAAAGTGGTAAACAATGTTCCAACGTAATATACACAATAGACACAGACACAATTGCATGCGCACCTACACACATAACGGTAATCACAATCCAAGAGGATTATGATTAATGTTCAATTTAAAATGAAAACACAGTGTTCTATTTATTATTTTTTAGTGCGTATTTATATTAATAATAATAATAATCTCAATATAATAATAACAGTATCATTTTATTTCTACTTAATTATGTCCTTTTTGTATTTAATTAATTTTAATTTATTCACCTTAAATTTGATACCCTCTTATTACATTAATTATCGTCTTTTAATAAATTATTAATACATTTTGGATTTCATTTTATGAATATTTAATCATAAGTCTGTTTTTTATTATTTTAAATAATATATTTTCCGATGGTCATTAATATAAACTTTTTAAAATTTTAAATAATCCCTGTGTAACCCGGGAAAAAATAATTTAGACCCAAGTACTGCATTCTGTTCAGATCTGCGTAAATAAAATTTTTTTATTAGATCCATTACCTACACAGACCAAAACAAGAAATCTAAGATACTAAACAGTGAAAATTTTTAATTTTGATTATTAGCGATGTTTCGAGACTTATATTAAAAAAAAAATATTTCAAAAAATTTTAATAATCAAACGAAACATGACTAGAGATCTCTAAGATCTAAACTAATTTTTACCGTAAAATTATGCCGCAAAAAAAATGAATTTAATTAATAATTATTATTATTATTAATTAGATGAGAGAATATTGGGTAAGATTTTCATATTTCTGTACATAGTTTAAGAATATATGACACTGCATATATATACGTTATAAACTTGATCTCATATACTCTTGACTTATAAAGAGTCTCCAAGTTCTGTGTACTACTTATATCATGTAATTTGCTAATTACTTGAATGCACCTCAATTCCAAGCTACAATTTTATTCGATAATAACAATAATGATAATTATAGTATATCAAGTGTCTCGTTGATGATATGTATATCTTTGAAGTATCGCGGTTAGTTAGTCTCAATAGTGTTAAATATGGAGATTGAAATGTTAACAATGTTAACATAATTTGTATTAATACTTCAGATGGAATTATCCGATATGTTGCGTACATGAACATATATAATGTATTTTAATAAATATATGACTACACTGCGTATAATAGCTTACATGATACGTTTGTTTACTGAGCAAATTATAGTTATCGGTTATATATTTATAAATGGTGAATTTAAGAATACATTTCATTTGGGTTAATAATGCGTTTTGATATTGTATGTAAAAGTATACTTATGGCAAATAAAACTGATAAATGAATTCAAAATATTGCGGTATGCTAGTTTGTAAAAAACATTAAAGTGCAATATATATTTGATAAGACTGCAACAAAATATATTTTATCGAATTTATTGAACAAGATATTACGACAGTTGTCATTCCGCAAGAGAAATACGAGAAGTATTATATCGACCAAGTACTTGATTCAATAAATGTTTTTCAACAAAACTATCTTTTAACTTTTATATATCTCATTTACTTTTATTTGCTCTCATCAATATTGTTTTTTAAAAATATTAAAAAAAAAAAATATTATTAATGTTATCGATAACAAGGATAATAATTAGTAAGCAATTAAAATAGTAAATTACTTCTTATATAAAGTTGCAATTTATAAAAATTTGAAAATTTTTCATCATAACTGATTTATAAAACCTAAAAAAAAATTGTGTTTTTTTTTTATATTTTAGATATTTAAATTAATCACAGGATAATATAATTCACATCACATTATGATAAAAGTAATTTTAAAAAAAGTGTACTTCGCGGCAGAATAGTAAAAAAAAAAATGATTATTATATGGCAGAGCGAATCACAGATGTATGTGTTGAGTTAACATTTTAAAAAAATAAAAAAAGTAATAAACTTAACACTGACGATGTACCGCGTGATAGGACACTACCGCGTAACGGTTTGTTCGCGACTGAGCGCTTACGGGCCAACCCCAGCGAGTTTCCCGGGACCGCCACCAGAGTGTTATCACCCCGACTCGTACGTTACCCCACTTCAGTTCCACCCTGTTCGGTGGAAAAAATAAAAAAAAATAAAATAAAATAGAATAGAATAAAATGATAAAAAAAAACACAAAGTAGAAAAAAAATACCGCCATCGTGCAATACGAATTTTACTGTATATGTATTTTAAACAAAGTGACTTAGACTTTTGGCAGGATAATCTTTTTACATCGCACATTCTAACAGTATTATTACATTTATTGTGCAATGAGTATAATTTGTCACACCAGTCTATCGATTTGCGCAAAGTTCACCAATAGGTTAACCCGGCTAATTTTATTTTTTTTAGTTTTTTTACCACCGACAAATTATTATAAATATGTATGTGTAAAGTTGTAAGAGTTTACCCTTATAATCTTACACAAAAAGTTAATCTTATAAACTTTTTTTAGGGTAAAACAAACAAAGAATTGTTTCAATGTTAGATTATTATTGTGGCTACTAAAGTATAAATTTATAAAATTTTAAATTAAAAAAAAAAGTTACTCGACACAAATTAGGCAACCCCAAATCGGAGAGAAAGCAAAATAGAGCATCTAAAGAGTTTTATAAATTATAATTATAAGGGGACAAATGGGCTCTCAGAAATGAAGAAAAAAAATTGTTGAGGCAACACAGACATCACCAGATGATTAGGCTACCCACAATTGCTTACAAAAAAATTTCAAACCTGAAATCAACCATACGAATTTTTATTCAAGTAATTTAATTAAAATTTTCTCAATTAAAAATTAAAAATAATTTACGCATTAATACGACCGACCCGACTAATAGGCGGAGTTGATATAATTTATTT
The DNA here is from genome assembly GCA_964016945.1 of Microplitis deprimator. Lineage (NCBI taxonomy): Eukaryota > Metazoa > Arthropoda > Insecta > Hymenoptera > Braconidae > Microplitis > Microplitis deprimator. The sequence goes on along the minus strand of OZ024715.1, from coordinate 13,331,617 downwards.
TTTAAAATTAATTTTTTTTAATATCAAATTCCACAAACTATTTTTATCATGGGCAATAAAAAAAACCGAATTTAATGTTAAGAGTAAATTTGAAAAGTTTTATGTTTTGCAAGGATGCTCATTTCACTTGAAAACTAAAGTAAAAATTAAGAAAAACAAATATATTTTTATTTCTTAAAAAAATCCCATTTTGCCCCACATCAATTTTTTTTGACTTTTCACTTCTTTTAATAAAATTTTTTTAAAAATTCTCGAATGATAACATTAATTGTTATGAATAACTTATTTGTACTCATATTTTTTTTTTTTTTGTAAAGCTATATTATAAATATATATATATGGATCGAAATATACACTTTAAACTGTTGCCTCAGTTTAAAACAATAAATCACGATTCTTCGATCTCAATAGAGAAACAAGACATGTGCATTAAACCAACTACAGTGTTCCCTCGTAAAAATGTCATAATATATTTTGATATTCAGATAATTTTTATTGTGCATATATATTTACAAAACCAAAGGTTACATACAATATTTATAACTATTTATTTATTTATTTATTTTATTTTATATTTTTTTTCTAGTTCATAGCAAATATCTATAGCACATAAATATCAAGGTATATGAGTGACATAAAGTCGATTTTCTAATGCAAGATAAATGGTAATAAAGAATAAAACTATTTCTTATCCAGCTATTATGTAATGTGGATTAAGCAAAAAAAGTTTTATATAGATTACTGTGTAACAACGAGGGACGAGAGAGAGTTAAATGATTACGTAAGTACTTCCTAAACTTGTCGCACACATCTCGATCTCCAGCTAGAGGAACTCTAGCGTTAAATCATAACTATGATCTATTCAAAGTAGCGCAAGAAATGAAGACAAATGTTCACCCACCGCGCAGTTGTGTGTTCTCAAGAGGAAACGTGTGATAGTTCTTGTCTATGATCAATACATCAAATGTAATATTCAAACAATTATGTTTTTTTTTTTTTTTTTTTACTTATTTCTCTATCTTTCATGATTGATGAAATTGGTGTGGTGTCGAGTTTTAAGTCATTTATGAGTGTTATATTGAATTACCAATTATTGATGATGTTCATTGGTTTCGGTTGTATTGTATGTCACATGCAAGTATGTCATCGATATCACATGAGCACCGGCTGTTTCGATAAATTCCAGAGCATTATATGCAATGTATTAATTTCTATACTCCATAAATTATCGACGTTAGCTCTACATATAATTAACATATCGTCGATTTCGTGCCAAATCAGATATTTTTATTTTTTTATTAATCTTTTCAGGTGTACACTTTTCAGTTAATTTCTTATCGAAATCTAGCTGTTGCATTTGTCCAAATAGTGGAATTTTCAATTATTTTGTCATAACCTAGCATAATACGCCGAGTACACGGTAAAAAATGCTGACATTCAACACCATGCTGGTATGGTCTCAAGACAGATACTAAAATAGATGTGAAATATTTCAAGACAGTATTGTAACAAGTCCCAGAAGTATGGCGTTATTTACTATACTGTATAGTACTGAAGCTATTGTATTGCTCACTCGTGTGCATAGCAAACACGGCGAAACAGCATGGCCCTGAGACCCATACTACAATGTCGAGGGCACAACTCTACTAATTTTTCCCGCCATAATTTTTGCCGTGTCAATCAATGTATACTATCGTATTACCGCCAAAAGTGTATAGATGTCGTTAGATTAGGTTCATCTGCCAGAAGCATTGTAGATACGGCAACGCAGTATGGGCCTGACGGTCATACTGACATTGTGGCGTCCGCGCCAACTATCGCCAATGTTACTATTCCCGCAATGGTCAAATCATCCATGCATACAATTTTACAACGTATAAAAATCTTCGATACCATACAGTATGGCGTTCACGGCCATACTGGTATAGTGATATCCGCAAAATATTTCTTACCGAGTAGGTTTCAAAAATACTATTAGTTTTAACTAGTTTATATATATATATATATATATATATATATATATATATATATATATATATATATATATATGTATTTAAGTCAGGTTCAAATATGAGCCGCATTGGTCGGTTAGTTCAAAAACCCTGTGTGTATAAAGTTTTTCAAATTAAAAAAAAAAATCGTTTTTTGTCGATTTTTCTCCAAATAACTTTTGAATAAAAAATAGTAGCTTAAACCCGACTTGCGGTATTGCATAACACAGTTGGTGTTAAAATTCAAGTAGATATATATTGAGGAAACAGAAAATACTTTGATGATACACTCAGAGAATTTTACGGTATTTTTTACATTAAACATTTATAGAAACATTGCTGTCGCAATAGTAGCACGAGGACAGTACGGAATTATATATACATAATACAAATAACCGGTAATGTAGAAATTTTTCAAAACATTTGAATAAAATTTACAATGTGCATTGTAATTTTGACAAAGCGACAACCTGTTTTTAATCAATTGTTTATTGCGTTGAGCAGTTAGTCTTCAATTCGTTATTTACTTTACATTTTATCGTTTATTAATTGTGTTTATTTTGATTTCATTCAAAAATATAAGAATTATACTAGTGTATAATTAAAAATCTGCTGAGTGACTTTTGCATACGCGATGGTAACTATTACCATTGCGGTGTACTAAACATTGTTACCTAAAAATATGAATATTGCTATTTGTAATGTGAGTGATACTATTATTGATGAGTCATTATTATTTGAAGATATTAATAGTTATAATAATATGATTGTTTTTAATAGCATTATTATAGAACATAATCTAAAATTACTATACACGGTATAGTAACTATTTAAAAATCCTCGATGAGAATTATTACCATAAAATTCTCAGCGTGTATTCTTACAAAAAAATTATTTTCAAAACTTTAACACAGCAATAAACAGATAAATTTAATTTGAAATAATTGATAAGAATTTATAGAAATTTAATTTAAAAGAAATCAATAGGATATTATACAAGTTCCGTATATATTTCTGCGGGTATTATATGTTACAATTGTGTGATGGATATTACAATGGTGGAGAGCTTGGCGACTTGTCTCTGGTTTCTTATTTCTAACTTTCTTACTTTAAGTCCTTGAAGATGAAAATACAGAACGTAGATAAGTCTCACTGAGTGTTTAGTAAAAGAACTGATAAGTTTGAGGATTGGTTGACGGCAAACAATAAAAGAAAGATGCAAACAGTCAGGGAATTTTCGAGGATGTGAGAAAATTTTGTCTTCTTAATGGTCTACATGTATTAGTTATATAAAAATACTGTGGGGTGAAGAATGAGGTTGAATGAAAGTATAAAGCTGGAGTTGTGTCGCAGCTAAAATCAATGAAGCAACTGAGTTTAATGACCACGGTTATTTAGAAGATTAGCAAAAAATTTAGGGTTGTGGGGTTGGTAAAATTTAGTGTTCCAATTTAGATGTACTTTTTGGTAATTACCGGAAATTTAGAGATATTTAAACTTAGAAGTAGAAAAAAAGGTCTCGGAATTATTAAGAGACGAAAAAGTCTACCCTTAAAGTGTGTAAGACGCAAGAAATCATGACAGCAGATTACTTAATATCTGTATTATCTTTTTTTTTTTATGGAAAAATATATTTGTGAAATGGATGTAATATATATATATATTTCTTTTGAAATGTCGAGCAGCACAACTATTTATTATTAGAATATTTGCTATGGAATATTTGCAAAATCGCTTGGATGTCCGAGTCACATTTCAAGTGAAAGTTAAACATCTCTTGGAATTTAAAACCGATTAGTATTAAATTTGGCGTAAAAATAAAATAAATCTTTCCAAAGCTCTAAGGACTCCCAGTTTTTATGCTAAAAATTTTTTATAATTTATATTGGGATTTATTTAAAATAAAGAAAATTCTTTTAGTAAAAATTACATGCTGGGAATCAAATTAAAGCTTATGTAAGATAGATTCTTATAATAATTGTTCTGATGTATTTTTAACGATTCAACGGGTTAAGAAATACAATGGAAGCCGCTTAAATATGCGCATCCCTGCTAGATCAGAATTAAAAGCTCGGAAAATCGGGAAATATATCTTAAAATATCGTGTTGCTGTCTAAATTTTTAATGTGATTACTAATGATAAGTATTTTAAGAAAAAACAAACGTCTTTTATTTATTAAAAAAAATAATAAAAACTTTATCTGGAGAGAATAAAATATTAGACAATTATAGTTTTTATATATGGGGCTATATATAGTTTTTATATATTTTTAAACTAGCTCGAAAATGAGATAAACGAGAAAAAATAAAAAACTACGCTAAGTTGTCAATAAATTATGTAATAATCCCATTTTCGAGCCAGTTCAAAAACCTTACAAACCCGAAATTTTTTTGAATTTGAGTAATTTTTGACAATTAAACTGTCATCCTGATCCGGAATAACACAGTGTAGTTTTTTGGTACCTGTTATAGTTTTTGCATGTTTGTATCTATTATTTAGTTCTTGTTTATAACATAATGAAAATAAAAAAAAATTTATTTTCATAAAAAATATGTATTTATTTAATAAAAAACTGCCACTACTCGCTATTAGGTAATAATCAAATTTTCACAATAAAAAACGACGCATTAAAGGAAGAATTTTTTTTTCTTCATCGGAATCGCATGATCGGATCAGGTTCAAAATTTTCGTTACAACATACACTGTTTTCAATATTTTTTTCGAGGAAAAAAAAGTGTCATACATTTTGAAAATCGCACTTTTATGTTTAAAACCAAAAAGAAAAATGGAAATAAAGAATTCTGAAATTTTGCAATATTTCCTGTTGAAAGTTTACTTAAAGCTGAAAAAAATGATGTACGACTTTATATAATTATCTATATTTTTCATAAAGTTATGAGCATTCAAATATTTTTTATCTGAAATTTTCAAAAATTTATAACTTTTTCAAAAAGGAATAAAAAAATTCGAAAAAAATCATGGATGCGTTTTCCGAAAAGGACTATAATATGTAAAAAAATTGGCCAAATAAATAATGGTCGGGTCCACGACTTCGGTGATTTGGCGTGGAATGCCCCATATATATAACAAGTATTGATAACATTGTTATTATTATAAGAACAAAAGTTCAAATAAAGTTCATTCAACAATAAATAAAACTAAAAATCAATATGGATACACTTACATTGTGTCATCTCACATTTGATGAAATTGTTTTTTCAAAATAGCCAAAAAGTATTTCTTAAACTCGGACAGAAATAAAGTTTTATGAAAATTATGAGAAACTTATATATAAATAAAATAGCTCATGTTATGAATTTACTGAAGAGTAATGTAATTTTTATTTTACTACTCTGTTATGTTAACATCCTGAAAAAAAACATCCGGAACAAACGTACACATAAAAAAATTTGAAAACAAGTTTTTGATTATTTACATTTAGTGGATGTAAAGAATTGATTACTTTTTTTACCAAATAATCTTCATATACAATCGATTTGCTATTAAAAATCACACGGATTCCTTCGTGGGTTTACGGAGAAAAAAAAATTATTTACAATGAAATAACAAATAAATTTACATGATCACGTTTGTACTTTAATCTATCGTATTTATACTTTCGTAAGCTCATGCTCATAATTAATTACTAGAGCTTAATGCTACTTTAAACATCATCACGTACATACATATAATCCAATGTATTTATATATACATGATGTTATTATCGTTTGATATTTCGAGATTTTATTCCATCATAAGTTTATAGAAGCTATCTAAATATTTATGTTATTCAAACAACTAACTATCTGTTCTCTTTCTCCTTTCTCACTTTGAAAATCGAATGAACACGAATGAACATAAATTGTTCAATATACTTTATGATGTATGTATATAAATGCATAATTTTATGCAAATAGCAAAATTCCACAAATCGCAGAAATAACATTCCACATTCTCATTATCATTATGGTTTTATGTATAAGGTAGTAATGCTCTAAATGTAAACAACATGATGTAGAGAAGAGGGAATGATGGATTGCATGAAATTTTTTATAAAATATAAATTATGAATTCAATGCATTATTAAAAAATAATTGCAATGGACTTTTTGTGGTTAAATAGACACGCAAACGATTTTAATTATAAAGTTGTAACTAAGTGAGATAATAATTATGCCAAGTGGAAGTAATTTTTTTTTTTTTTTTTTTATCTAAATATTAAATTTCAGGTTATTACAATGAGTATAGAGAAGCTTAAACAAAAATTAATTAAATGCAGTTAAAAGGTAAAAAAAAAAAAAATTTGTTAGGTTCACTAGTTTTTACATTGAATGGTTTTCCATAGATTACAAACTTTAGTATTAATTATTAATAATGAAATTTTTTTAATTTTAATTATGTTCTTACACGCTGAAAAAAAAAATGATAACTATTACCATCTTACAATAGGGAATGATTACCATCTGTATGTGATAATAATTATCATGCTTTTATGTGAACTATTCGTTTCTCGTATAGTAATAATTACTATTGCCGATAGTAATAGTTACCATCTAGATAGTAATATTTCTTATATCTGAAAAATTTTTAATTTTGCCTTCTAAGATAGTAATGACTTAATGAAGTTGTAATACGAGATATATCCATTAGTTTTTATGGGAAATATTCGCGAAGTACGCTAATGAGTGCCTATGACAGCAGACAATATAGCGCGCTCATAAATATGATGAAAAATTTTGTCACTAGATGGCCCAATGAGTTACTTCGATATTTTTTGCACGCTAGCTATACTACGTGCAACTAAAAAGTGATATTTTTCGTACGACGGGTCGTAAAAAGTCGTGAAGCTTGAGTTAGTTGAATTTTGAAAGGTAAATAATATCATGAAATCCTCCATGACATGACATTCTAATCAAGGTTCTACGTTGATAATTTTCTTAAGTATATATAGTGAATGATCGCAGTAAGCACGAGAAAAAATGTTGCTGTTAATAAAGACAGTCAAAAACACGATACTAAAAGTATAAAGAAAGAGCATGTTAAAAGTTACTATACTTCGTTAACTATGATATTTTCGAACATCAATTGTTAGTTCGGACAACTTCATTCAATGCTTATTGATCAATCAATTTATATATTTACAGTCTAATTGAAGTTTACTATACACCAAAAATTAAAAATTAAAAAGCTTTATTGTTTTCTTTTTCTGCAAGTATTCCCATTTTATACAGAAAATGAGTGAAGTCAGATAATATACGAGGATGTAAGTTTGAAGTTTGATGATTTATGATAGTTTTTAAGAGCAATTATTAGATATATATCAGCTAATTTAATCATTGATTATTTTCTGAGCTAACGATCGATCAATCTGTGTATATATTTATTTACTATCACACATACACGAACACACAGTCATAGTAGATATTTATATATATATATATATATATATATATATATATATATATATATATATATATATTTATTGGGAAAGGCCAAAAAAAATGATCTATCGGTGAAAAAATTTTGGTTCTTTTCATGTTACTTATGCTTACCCCTTTTCGGATGAAAATAAAATAAAATTTTTTTCAATGACAGTTAAAATTCTGTTCAATGTTTTTAAATATAAGTGAAAAGTAAAGATTTAGCGTTTTCAGGATCATAAAAATTTACTTATTTCCTAGTGTCCCAATTTCATACTGTCCTTCTGTATTTATGTATATAGAAGATGCATGTAATTTAGTATGTATATAAGGATAAAGAAGTTGTTATTCGATATAACGTCTGTCGTTAATCAACCTCTACGATTTTAATTCTCGTTAACTTCGTTGCGGACGGTAGTTTACTAGAACCCGTAGATTCAATGTTACCGCCGTACTCCAAAAGTTAGCACGACTATTTGAAGCGACAGACATTGCTGTAGAAATTACTGTGAAAATTAGCATCCAACTGTAACAATAATGATAATATTAATAATAATAAGAATAATAATAATAATAATAATAATAATAATAATAATAATAATAATAATAATAATAATAATAATAATAATAATAATAATAATAATAATAATAATAATAATAATAATAATAATAATAATAATAATAATAATAATAATAATAATAATAATAATAATGAAGCGAAATATTAAAGAAAGTTAACGTTGGCCATCGAGTTTGTTTAGCAATTAGAGAGCTAAATATTTTGTGAAAGAAAAGCGTTGTGTCAGTTTACAAATCATTAACGAACTTTGTGAGAACTCAAACGCCTTTTGACTCGTGATTACAGATCAAAGTGCATGACTTATACCAGGCCGAATCTACTTCTTAATAGACGTTCAACATTTAAACGTCTTGTACAAAAATTTATTTATGGATTAATTAAGTCTGGCAAATAAGGTTCTTAGGTGAATATATATATATGTATATATATATTAGACCGATTCAAAAAAATTAGTTTTTTGTTTTTTAACGACGAACTCAAAGGTTTCAGTAGGATAAAAGAAGACGCCTGTTAGAATTATAAAAAGCACTAGATATTGGGTCAATACTTGGATGCAGTCTCGGCACAATACTGGTACTCGTTATTAGGCCAGGACAGAGTGTCAGGCCTAGCATAAAGTTATCATCCCGATACTCAAACAAGCTTGGATCAGGCTTGAATTTCTAGCTTGGCCCAGAATTAGTAAGTATTGGGCCAAGCCTCACCAAAGCCTGGGTCCGTTGTCATTTCCTACAAAAGTTCCGGTACGATAATTAGATGAAGAGTTATAAAAAATTCAAAATTTGAAAAACAAATTTCCCCGCGTTATTTAAAAAGGAAACAAAAAATTGCAATTAAGATACACTTAATTTTAATATTAAGGGCTCAAATTTTAACAGGCATCTCTTTTTATCTTAATAAACTTTTGAGTGTGTCCTTAAAAAAAAAATAATTGATTTTTTTGAATCGCTACGATATATCTAAATGTATATTTAATACTATTCGTTTAATTTTCAATTATAAATATAAATTTTATGGAAACAGTGTTAATAATCTTTTAGGTTAAAAGTTTCCATTAAAAATGAATTATGTACATAACTTTTTGTTTCTATATGATATAATATGAAAATAATGTACGCATCTAGAGCGGACATAACTATTTTATAATTTTAACAGTTACTGCATCGTGTTTTGTTAAAAATAGCTTAAAAACTTTCTGTCAGACACAGATTTTATATAGTCAGGTTCAGTATTATATTACACGGTTCGTTTAATAACATTAATGACATGTTAGACTATTCCCAGAATAATTTCAATTTTCTTTTTCCCAATATTTAATTAAATTTTTTAGTAAATTAAAAAATACATCATTTCAAACGAAAATTTATTAATTAATAAAAGTGAACCGTTAAATCTGAGTTGATACTTTCCATTAGATGCTCTCTAAACATAAATTAGTGAAAATAAGTGAATAATCACTAATTCCAAGTGCAAACCGAATCACTAATTTCAAAAAGTAGTTCGATTGGCGCTCAAAATTAGTGAATATTAACTTATTTCACTTTTTCATGTTTAGAGAGTATGTTCGTAATAATTTTCACATGTGGTCTAAAGAGGCGTCGTGTACTTTATATTTTCTTTATATATTTTATTTTAAACAGTACTCTCAGAAAATTAAGTAATTGTGTTTATTATGCTAAATTTTTAATTACAAACATCTAGGATGATTAATAATAATTAACTAGGATGGTAATATTTACTATCAGGATGATAACAGTTACTATCAGGGTGGTAATATTTACTATCAGTATGATAACAGTTACTATCAGGATGGTAATATTTACTGTCTGGATGATAATATTTACTTCTGCATTAAATTTCGGAACAGTTACTATCAGGATGTTGACAATTATAATTTCTGATGGTAACTGATACCATCGGGATTATAAATATAACTATTTAGAATAATTATAATAATGAACTCTAGTCAACAGACAGAATTGTAATAATTATCATAAATATGGTGAACATTACAATCTAAATGATGCATACAATCATCTAGATAATATTTACTACTATCTGATTGATGGTAGAAATTTTTACCATAACTGAATAGTAACTCCTATTATTTAATTTTCTAAGTGTAGACTTCGTTCCATTTGAAAAAATCAACTTTGTTTCTATGCCAAATTTAAATGATTTTTTGAATATGTAAAAAATATTAAACAGAAGAAATCGGCCTTTAAGTGACTTATGTGTTCTAATAAAAACCCATTAAAAAAATATAAATGTGTAGTAGTAATGAATAATGCAGATTTTGTTTGGCTGAAATAATGATTTAAAAAAAGTTTGTAATACATTTAAGTATGAAAAATTGAGAATGTTGTAGATTTTCGAGGTAGTTGGGTAGGAGCCAGCAACTTTTTCGTGTATATCACGTAAGAAAATTTACGAATTAGCAAAAAATAATGTTAAGACCGGCAGTAGTCAAGAGAAGAGAGTACCATAACATTAGTTAATTAGGTTGGGCAGGAGGCGTAACGTCGTAATTATTGCAACGTAGTACTAGTACTTGTTGTTGTAGGAGTAATAGTCAAGTAGTGGTAATAGTAGTAGTGTAGTACGAAGCCTGCACTGCCTGCCTGCCTGCCAGCCAGCCTTTCAGCCTGCCGAGCTGCCTACCTGCCACGACAAAGTTATTAATTGCTTCCTACCATTCTCAGCGTTGAGTCCGGGGTGAACTCACCCCTACCGTTAGCTTACCGCGACCATCATTCTGTCCTTTCTTTCCACTCCAACGCTCAGGCTTCTTCGTCAGGTTATACACACATGCTCTCTCTTTAATGTAGCTATTCATTAACAGCTATATAATATAACGTTATTTTAAATTCATATTGTCATTATGAATTACATTTTATATATAATCTCATGTATATGTATATATCCTTATTTTTAAACAAGTATACTTACATTTTTTATTAATTACATATTATTATATCATAATATAGAACAAGATGAATTGAAACGTAGTTATTTGATGTGTATACATATATACACATATGTGTTCGGAGAGGACGAAAAATGAAATGAAGTTATAAATTTTACAAAAATATTGAAATTGTCCAAAAATTTATGAAAGATAGAAGAATATTTTTTCTTTAGTTTATAATACACTCTAAGGAAAACGGTGTTAAAGATTACTTATATGAACGCCCGTGTGATGTTAAAATGAACTCACACAGAAGTAGCGGCGTTACTTAGCGGTGTTATCCAAACAGTGAACATGCGGAGTAAATTACTCAGATCAAAGTACAAGGGCGTGCGTATAAGTGTTTTGAGATCTACAAAACAGTGATGAGATAAGAATAATATTTCGTTCAAATTACGAAACTATCGTTAATTGAGGTAAAAAAAATTTTATTACCTATAAAAAATAAGCTACATCACTTTTATTAAGCTGAACAACGATGAACTAGGATTTTAGCATGTAGATTAAAAAGTCTAGTTCGGCCGGTTGCTGGTGATCTGAATCAAAAAATTCGAAAATTTTATGTTTCAGATTGTCCATTTTTGAAATTTTAACACCAAGCGCAGACCCACCTTCTAATCGAGGCATTGTATTCGAATGATGTTTTTGTATGTTGAAAATGTGTAAAATATATAATAAAATTTTTTTAAATATATTTCAGTAATATATTTATTAAGCCTAACAAACCCGACATGTATATTTTTATCCATGATCTTATTAAAAATTTTTAAAGTATAGTCTTTTTTTCGAGCGCTCAAAGTAGAATACTGTCATGAATTAAAAAATAAATAAAAATAAAAAGTGGATTTTAAATTTACCTCTGCAGTATTTAGTACGAAGCATCAGATTTGTGTATAATACCGCAGTATTCAAAAATTGAGTTTAAATGCCCAGAGCCAGTCGTAATGACATTATAAGGCTTACAATGAACAATACTAATTCTGTCAGGGGTGAAACTAAACATGTTTTGCCCCAGAGAGGAACTCGACGATTTTATACCCACTAAATCAGATTGCTCTAAAATTGACTTGTTTGACAGAATAATCAGCTATTAAAACCATGAGGTTCAAAATGGATGGTAAGATGAATATATTAATGATTCGCCAATATTTCGGTACTGTGTTCTGTCATTACTATGTTCGACGATTTAGACATCAAACTAAATTTAAAAAAAAAAAAGAGAACCGATTGATTCAAAAGAAAATCAAAAGCTTACGTAATTAGAGGCAGAAAGCAGAATCAAAACGCCGGTAATTTATGCTTCGTCTGTGGGAAACTCTATTTAGAATGAAAAGACAAAATTTAACCAGAATAACCCGTAATTACTGAATATCATTGAACAAATATAGATTTGAGGGGATGTAAATATTGAAGTTTAAACAGCCAGAATTAAAAAAAAAAATTCATAATTTTAGCTCTTGAAAATGATTTTCAAATAATTATTTTTGGTGAGATAATAAAAAAAACGTTGAACAAAAATTAATTTCATAATTTCTCAACTCCCATTTATATTTGAATACACTCAGAAAATTAAATAATAGGAGTTACTATTCAGTTATAATGTCAGTTACTATATCAGTTAGTTAAATATTATCTAGATGATTGTATAAATCATCTAGATAGTAATATTTACCATATTTATGATAATTGTTACAATCCTGTATGTTAACTAGAGTTAATTATTATTATTATTCTAAATAGTTATATTTATAATCCAGATGGTAACAGTTACCATCAGAAATTATAATGGTTACCATCCTGATAGTAACTGTTAAGAAATTTAATGCAGAAGTAAATATTATCATCCTGACAGTAAATATTACCATCCTGATAGTAACTCCGATCATCCTGATGGTAACTGTTACCATCCTGATAGTAACTGTTATCATATTGATAGTAAATATTACCACCCTGATAGTAACTGTTATCATCCTGATAGTAACTGTTATCATCCTGATAGTAAATATTACCATCCTGACAGTAACTGTTACGAGATTCATTGCAGAAGTTATCATCCAATAACTATTAATCCTAATAAAAAAAATTACAACACTAACTATTTTTGCATTGAAAAACGTTCTAATCATTCTAGATGATTAGAATTGAAAATTTAGCATAATAAACACAATTACTTAATTTTCTGAGTGTAGGATAGAGTTGAAGGCAAGACGAAATCCCTGAGTAGGTAATTCATTTTTGTGAATTTTTCCTTCATGATTTTTCAATAAATTTATAAAAAATTTTTTTTCACCTATCTTATTTGTGACGAATGATTTCGTTAAAAAATCTAATGAACTCAAAATAATTACAAAAAATTATCCTACCGAATTTTCGAAATATCCAGTTGTGCCCCACCTTCTTTCCTACTAGTTTTGTCGAACATATAAAATATTTGAAACAATTTTCTCATGACTTTCAATTTAAAAGTTTCCACGCGAGTTTAATTTAATATGAACAGCTTTTATCGTTACATGTTTTTTTATTTCTCTTCCTCTTTCTTATGGTATACATCGATCTAGTAGATGAACTCGGGAGCAATGAATCGTGAGAATTTCAATAAATTTCAATTGGTGAAAAGGAAGCATTGGTACGGTGTTACGGTGTACAAGCACGCTAGAGATGTTATGAATCACGATGATTATATCCAGCTGGACTACGGGCTAGTTTCCTGAGGTAAGGGCCAACGACGTTATCGTGACACCCTTACTCTCATATATATGCTACACTTACTCACACACACAGTTTACTTATGTATGCATACATATCTATACACCTGTATGCTAACTTTAAGATAACAATTAATTGTTCATACTAAAAAAAATAAGAAAAAAACAAAACGTTATTGTTTCTCTCAAACACGCATACTCCATAAAATAATGTTTAAAAAAATTGATTGCACTTTAAATAAATTTAAAACCCAATAAATATCAGGCATTGTTGTAAGTCAGCATGAAGCATGAAGCGTAAAGCATGAAGCATGTAAATACGTATGTATGGGTATAAAAAGTATCATCAAGTTATACATATATAATATAAAGTAGATAATAATATTTTTATTGAATGTAGACGCGTGCGAGATAACAGACCAACTATTCGGTATTATATTATACAACATAGCTGCAGTAGTCAATAAGTGAGCACCAGATGTTGGCAATCGTTTGTTGGAATCCGGGTATAAGTGCTTTGCCAGCAGATATATTTGACTATAGACCTGCTGGATACGGGTACAGAGTAATATCAAGTTTTAAACGGATAAATAATCGTTTTTTTTATTAACTCATTGCGCTCTACTCACCCGGTCATTGACTAAATAATATATATATTTATTTATAAAATAATATGAGATTAAAATTTGGCGTATCTTTCAGTCTGTTAATTGTGGTAAATACATAGGGTTCACTTGGGCAAAATGAACATAAAAAATCTTCGGATTTATTTTTTAAGTGCATAGTAATAGTATATTAACGCATTGAGTGGAAGGTGCTTTCGACAACGAGTGTGATTGGTTCACGAGCCGTTAGGCGAGTGTTGCCAACACACGAATGTCGAAAGCCCTTCCTACTCAATCCGTTACAATAGTTTTTGCATCGAATGGTAAGAAAGAATGTCTCTGATTGGTAAAAAAGGACACTACATTTAATTTAATCTTTTAATTAACCTAAAATAATATTCAATCTTATTAATATAAAATTAATTCCTGTATTATTTCTGATGCAAAAGATTATTAAATAATAATAGTAACAATTAAACATGATTTAATTGATTTTTATAATAATTTAAGATTATTTTTATTGTTTTCAAAATGTTGATATTCAGCAAAAAATAACTAGAGTTTAAAGTCAAAGTTCATATAGTGAATTGTACATTATAATTAAATACAGTAAGATGATTTTCTATAGTCTGGGACTTTCCGTTGTCCTAACTCGAGACGGCTGTTGATTGGGTTTTCTGGTGGATCGTTTAATGACATAAATAGTAGATCTATATATATGTAAAAAGTGTACGTTTGTCATATTTTTCACGAACAATGTGAACATTCTTCGCGATATTTATTCTTTGTAGTGTCATTTTTAACCAATCAGAGACGTGCTTTCTTACCATGAGTTGCAAAAATAATTTTTTGTATTCGGGTTGAAAATGGTTCATGTCAAGAAACGCTAATTTATTAAATATCTACACTGTAAAAAATCACCGGGGTAAGTCCAAGCGGTGTAGGTGTTAAAATTAGCGGTGTTAAATTTCAACACCGAAAGCGGTGTGAAAATAATGCCGCCGCTGGTGTAAATATTCTTCACCAGTGTTAAAAAAATTCCCCGGTGTAAATATTCTAGATCAGTGTTAAAATAACGACGCCGCCGGTGTAGATATTCTTTACGGGTGTTAAAATATTTTACTTTGTTAATATTTTTACTTACTTGATCACTATATTTGTTAATAAATGATATTTTTTATTAATTTTCATAAAGAACTGACATTTTTTGTTTTATAATCTTCAAAGTTAATACTCCAAGCGGACGCAGTTTACCCCGCTTTTACACTGGTATTACTCCAATTTTACACCGGTTACCTCGCTTTTACACCGGTATTTTAACACCGCCCAATTACGCCTACGCCGGTTCAATTTCATTTTAACACCGCTCTTTTTACAGTGTACTACCCAATATCTCGTGAGTGAATTAATTCATTTTTATTTATAAATATTAAGAATTTATATTTATGTTGAAAAAGTTGGACGCCATGATAAAAATTTTTTTTTTCGATTCAAATTAAATAATTGATTATTTCATTTTAAGCTGTGACCAATAAGTATCGATTTTCCACTGTTAATAAATTTTCCATGCACAAAATGAATAGTTAACTAAAGATAACTGTCGAGTAAAAAATTTATTTTAAGCAATATTATTATATATTTATGTCGTAATGCCAAAATAACAGAAATTTAACTATGTTAAGCTTGAAAATAAAATTCTTTATTCAGCAGCTTTAATTAAAAGTGCATATTAGCTTTAAATAAAGCCTTAACGAAACGATATAAAGTCTCGTAATTCATCACTTTTAGATGGAAAAAGAATCCCAGTCACTTGTTAAAAATAATATATCAGTTATAAATGTTACTATAAACACTCAAGCACAGTAATTCAATAAAAAATGAGATCAAGTATTTATAAAATTTGTTCTATTCAATGTCAAATAATGGTTAAGATTCTGTGCGACAAAATGGGTTTTTTTTTATATAATTGATATCGTTGCATTAAATATGAGTTTATTGAGTTTTAAATGGGTAAGTCTAAAAAGTTCAAAACTGGTATTATATATTCAAAATAAATATAGAGCAATTATATAATGAACTGTTTTTCATCTGATTTTGAATTTTTAACAAACTTTGATAACAATGTTAAGTCATTCTTTATAAGGAAATGTCTATAAGGTTAAACTTCGTTAGTATTAATATATGTTCGTGAGTATTTGTTGTTTATCCTTCGATGTAAGATTAAGATTATCGGTGTTGAATTTAACCTCGAAAACGGTGTCAAAATTACAGAGGTAGCGGCGTTAAAATTTTTCCCGATGTTAATCGGTGTTAAAAAAAACACGGTTTTATTTTTGATGTATCAGAAGTCAAATTGGATTCAGGATGAAAAAAAACTTTTTATAGTTTTAAAAATAACTAATAGGACAGATTTACTAATTTATGGGAAAATTCAAAAAATGCCCTGGTCAAAAACAAAACTTTATTTAAACTTGGTCGTCTTAAATCGTGACTAAGTAAGCTAGTAACTAGTCCAAAACAGGGTGAATTCGCCTTGGTTTCAACTTAATTGGCTTACTGATCAAATAGGTATTTTTGGAACTCACACGGAAAAAAATTGCAGTAGCTACAATAGCAGCTGTATTTGAGGTTATTAGAGTTGGAGTAAAGAAATGCTAACAACTTGGAATAACCTCAACCACACGTGTACTAACGTCAGCACTGTTTATGTATTATCCTTTACTACATATTGAAATACTCGCTACTACAAATATTTTACTACAATATTGTGGTTAGAAGAACCACAATTTTTTTCCGTGTACTGAACGAATTATGTTAGGTTATGACAAAATTCTTTGAAAATTCCACCATGAGGACAAATGCAATAGCCAGATTTCTATGAAATCTACTGAAAATGAAAAAATTTTATTCGGCAGACTGCTGAAAGCTCGAAATAAGTATCAAGGCTTCTAAGACCGACGTGTGATTTTTTTTCATTTCCGTAATTTATTAAAAAACCCTAGTGGATCCGCATTACGGTAAATTACGATAATTACCGTAAAATACCGCAATTTACGCGATTTAGAAGAATTACCGTAAAGTACGCCATTTTACGGTATCATGCGGCAATTTACGACAAATTTGCGACAATACTGCGGTATTTTACGGTGAAAGTGCTTGTGCAACTTTGCGCTATTTTACCGTACAATACCGTATTTTGCGGTAATTTACGGCTGTTCTGCTGAATACCATAAATTACGATATTATGCTGTAAATTATCGTAAAATGCGGCAAATGTGCAGTAAATTACTGTATTTTGCGGTAAAATACGGTAATTTGCCGTAATTCAGATCTGCTAGGGTATTCATATTTTGCAATAAATTTTCTTTTTATGCTTCGAAAATATTTTAAGTTTATTTTTTTGAGGCTCTCTTTATCCAAAAAAAATATTCCCACGGCAATTAAAAATTTGAATTATTTTCATCGTTAATTAGCTAAAAAAAAAAATAATAATAATAATTAGCGTATTTAGTATAAAAAGAGTGAACTTTTTTCTCAGTGCTCCCATTTCGCTCGGCCCTTCTCTAAATTTTGTTTGAATTTAATTACAAACATTAAAACACGAATGCTTTAATATTATCTCATGTATGATCCTCTATTCGGTACGATCCGAGTCACTTGCGTGTAACAAAACTAAGCTCTCGGTTCATATCCATGCACGCATGTACATGTACTTTTGGTATACAAGCTTGCTACATCTACACCCAAAATGAAAAGAGCGAGAGAGAGAGAGAGAGAGAGAGAGAGAGAGGAAGAAAGATAAATAAATACATGGCAACAGTAATCTCTTTGGAGCCTAGTAGGTTATAAAACTATACCTGTTATGCCCCGGGAAGCAGAGGTAAATGGTCCAAGAGCTTACAAGAGTCTGTTGCGGTAATATTGGTAGTTTAGGACAGCTAAATATATTAAATAATTCAGCAAAAGAACAAGTAATGCAATAACACATATATGTAAGTTATATTCGTAAGGTACAAACGAATTATTATTATTACTATTATTATTATTATTATTATTATTATTATTATCATTATTATAAATTATAAAGTATGAAAGAATATATACAACCATTCTCATTGTTCATTGGGCGAAAATGAAAATGCCTATTAGGAACAATCTTTTAAACCTATGAAAATACATATATGAGCATAAATAATGTTTATGAAAAGTATATAGAAGTAAATGGTTTTCAGGTCGATAATTTATACATTTTTATCGGTAACTATATTTAGGCAGTACAAAATAATATAAAGGTTATATAATAGACAGCTATTAAATTGAAAGGAAAAAAATTGATAAAATAAAAAAATAATTCGATATGAAAGCCAATATAATTCATCATTGAGAGTAGAATAGTTGAACTAAAATTTAATCAGTGTTTCACGCTGTGGTCGGTTCACTGGGTCAGCCACAAAATTGAATGTGAAAGATTTTACAGTGAAAAAGCCTCAACCGCTTGCTGAAGCACTTGGATGGAATACTAGCAAAGAGGAATAAAATTGAAAGCCAGCAAGCGCTAGCGTATTAAAATACCCATTTAAAGTATGGGTGTATGTATGGGGCCTGTAAAAACTTGATGATACCTAGTATCTAAAAAAAATTTTTGTTGCCTGGTATATTATTAATAATCAAAATATTATTTTTATTATTATTAATTGTAAATATCGATCGTTGTGGAATAAATTAATATATACATACAGCAGAGAGATGATAAAAATGAAGCCGTTCAAAAATAAAAAAGCTTTTTTTAATGTTAATCAGCTCAATTTTTTATGTTTTGCTCATATTTTCGGCAAATCAGACAAATTTTTAATTGCAAGAAATGTAAATACGTAGTATGTAAATACAAAGTATGACAGCATATAAAAATGTGAAAAGACATTCAAAAATGTTGTGACCACATGCTCTTATTCGTAGTATACACGTGAAGAGCCAATATAATTAATCAGTGTAAAATTTTTTTACCGTGACACAAACATGAAAGAACGGAACAGCAGTATATGTATATATATGGTATGTACTCTGCAGATATATATGTTTACATATATACATGTCTATATAAATATAGATATATGCGTGTAATATACGTGCACATAAATGTGAAGAGGATCTAGGGGTTATATTGAGTAGAAGCATGCGCAGAATGACAATACGCGGCGAGCGAAGGTTGATCTTCTCTACTACACTGGTGTACAATGATGTAGTAAAAATATTGAAAAACAAATGCCACGAAATTCTGGCGACCTGTGATATATGAGCTCACGAGAGCTTGCCAATGCCCCTGTCAAACAGTAAAAGGATCTTTCGGATAGTGCATATAGCTCGATGGAAAATCAACCGGGAAAACTGTGTCCGCTCATACAAACTGAAATTGGAATTATTTGTGTACAGTTAGTTCAACAAAACTATCGTAGAATATTATCAGAGATGAAAATTCATAAAATTTGAATCGAATTAATTGCAATGTTGAATAACGTTCATTTATAAAACGACACTGTAAAAAAATATTTTAAATATATATCTGAATGTTGAAATTTATTTTAAATACTCAACAGATAATATATATGATTTAAATTTTTATTTGGATTTCTAAATAAAAAAAAATGTGATTTTATTTACTTTTCTTTATCAATAATTCGATAGTTATTTTGAATTAATTTTTGATTTTAAAAAATGAGAAAGTGTCTGGAGTAAAACAGGAGATCTAGAAAATTTAATAATATGCTAAACATATACAAATTTATATTATAAATATTATATTTCTTAATATAAAAAAAAAATCTACCAGAAATATAGTGAAATTGGCTACATATATTTTCTGATATTTATTATATATTTTTACATATATTTTGACCATATACGTTACTTTCATTCGGGTACCATTCGCGTTATTTATGGTAACCATCACCATAACATTTTGGTAACCATTACTATAATATATGGTAACCATTACCATAATACATGGTAACCATTACCATAATACATGGTAACCATTACCATAATACATGGTAACCATTACCATAATACATGGTAACCATTACCATAATACATGGTAACCATTACCATAATCATATGGTAATAATTCCCATAAATTATGGCAATGATAACTATAATATATGGTAACGTTTACCATAGTATAATGGGAACGATTACCATAATATTATGGGAATAGTTACCATAATATACAGGGTTTATTCCCATATGAACTTAGGAACCGTTACAATATGGTTATAGGATTGGTTCCTATTTGCTTATGGGAACTATTCCTGAGTATGGTAATCATTACCATAATTCTTTCACATACAATATAGGAACTGTTACCATAATGATGGGAATCATTCTCATACATATGGGAACTTTCCCCAGAAAGTATGGGCCTATATCCCATAATTCCAAGTAATCATTACCATAACGGTATGGGGTGATATTTCATAAACGTACTAAAAACGATTACCGAAATTCCTCTCCGTGTAGTAATGGTTAACACTATATTATAACTGTTTCCTTAAAGTGAGAAATTTCTAAATATTACAGTAATCATTACCATACGAACAGGTAATTACTATAATGGCATAGAAAATACTACCATAATTTATATGGGTGCTATTCCTATGATCGATAAATCAAAAAAACCTGTTATCATACGATATGGGAATCATTCCCATACTATATTGTAATTGTTACCGAGAATTTCGTTTCATGTACATACGTAAATCGTTTTATGAATATCATCTGAAATATAATTACTACTCTGTAATTACAGCAACATGCTGTAATAATATAAAATAAAGTGAGAATTAGTAAATATATAACAAGCTAAAAACATTCATTTATTATGTGAGATAGTAGGTAATGTGGTATACAGATAGAGTGACAAGTGACGAGAGAGTCGTGCCTTGTGTATCTTGTATCTACTTTGCTTGCTAATTACTTGACGTTGAAGGATATTTGCATTGGGATTCTCACTTGTTCTGTTTCACTCTCGGTTTGCCTCAAGTCGAATAGTCCTGTTCACCATCTCATTAAATGTAATAGTTTGCAATAATTTTATGCCACAAGACTAAATTTGAATGTACTCGAATTCACAGTACAGTATTTAACTTGTATACATTTATTTAACTTACGTTTTCATATTATCATAGTTTTCATACTTATAAATACATAGAAAGAAATTAGTAAATACATTTTAACTTTTAATTATTCATAGTTAGATTTTTCATTTTCATTTTTATCTATTTTCACTGTTCACTCTTCCTTACTTATTTACTGTTCTATAAAAAAATGCATTACTTTGACCATCCTGACACTTAGACTAGAATAACGATCAGTAGAACAAGTAAATATATGACTCTACAACATTTATGTATGGATACTTAGACATATTATGTACCAGAATGATTTACAATTTAATCTTTTATATTAGCTAGATATGTGTTTTATTTATCATAGACGCTCAGATAAATGATGTTAATTGGGATTTTTAAAACATTGTAGGGGTAGAATAGACCCCAAGGGAATTTTGACAGAAAAAGAAAAGAAAGCAATGAAATGAATAGATAAATAATCTGTTGATGGTTAAAATTAAGTTTAAGTATCGATGTATATGTAAATTTATATAATATCATACAATGTTCGGATTCGATTGAATAGCAATATTTGAGTCAAATTTGAAATCTCATGATTCAAAAAGATGAAAAATACTGGATGTTAAGTAAAACTAAATTTTTAATTCCAATCATCTTGAATAATTAGAACGTTTTTCAATGCAAAAATAGTTAGTGTTACAATTTTTTTTATTAGGATTAATAATTATTGGATGATAACTTCTGCAATAAATTTCGTAACAGTTACTATCAGGATCGTAACAGTTACCATCAGGATGATAACAGTTACCATCAGGATAATAACAGTTACTATCAGGATGATAACAGTTACTATCAAGATCGTAACAGTTGTCATCAGGATGATAACAGTTACTATCAGGATGATAACAGTTACTATCAGGATCGTAACAGTTATCATCAGGATGATAACAGTTACTATCGGGATGATAATATTTACTTCTGCAATAAATTTCGAAACAGTTACTATCAGGATGGTAAAAATTATAATTTCTGATGGTAACTGTTACCATCTGGATTATAAATATAACTGTTTAGAATAATTATAATAATTATCTCTAGTTAACATACAGGATTGTAACAATTATCATAAATATGGTGAATATTACAATCTAGATGATTTATACAATCATCTAGATAATATTTACTACTATATCCTTTCTTAAGCAAATCCATTAAGGTTTTACCAAAATTAAAAAGAAAGCTTAAAAAAAATTTTTTTTTTTTTTCTTGAAAAAAAAAAGAATTTGAACACAAATATACTATTTCTGTACCTTTATAATCCCATGGACTCTAAATAAATTTAAAAAAATTTTTATTTAGCTGATATAACCAGTTTTTTTGAAATTTTTATTTTTCTATTTTAACAATGTAATCTAGTGGCCTAAAAGATCTTTAATCAATAAATTTTTCAAACTCTTTTTAGTTTAGAAAAAAAAATACTTTTTCTGTAGCAAATTCTTTTTCAGGTGGTCCATTATACTCCAGGTATCGCAGATCAGCCTAAAATATCTTTAAAACATCAGAGATAACATGATTTGACCGAAAATGAAAAAAAAAATTTTTACCAAATTTCTAAGGGGGTCGCCGTGCCCCGGTCTCTCCTATAGTAAGCTGTCAAAAAAATCGGTATTGGACGTACCGTATACATTTCTCGGTAGATTTTCTTTTTAACTAGAACAGGCAGGCTCGAGGTCTCTCAAGGTAGTCATTCGTCGCATGACCAAAAGATTTTAATCGATCAAGATCAATAACAATCCCAAAGTTGATTTTTCCAACGACGTAAAGGCAGCAGTGATGGGTGGACCAGAGCCGAAAGCGCAGTCAAATAAAATTTGTATTTAAATAATAAATTTAAATTAAAAAATCCCTGTTATAATACATACTAAATTTCAAATTTTTAAATTTGGATATAACGAATACAAATTTCACGGATTATTAAAATATTTGAAATTATTCACGCACCTTTATTAAATTGAGATAAAATAAGTTTGTATAATAGAGTAATTTATAATAAAAATAATGAGAAAGTATATAGCCAGCGTATTACAGAAGCCAGTTGGCGCTGTACTTGATTATTCAAGAAAAAAAAAGAAACTAAAGAACAAGTAAAAATTTACATCATGACGATACAATCTAAATGAAGTGAAGCAAACAAAAAATAATATAAATAAAAAATTTTCAGCGTTCTCAGGTCGATATATATAGTTGTTGAGCAGACGCGCATAATCTGGCGTCGTCAAGCTGAGGCTTAAATGCTTTTCACTTGCAAGTTGACATTATTTCACAGAGAAAAGAAAGCGAACGGATAATGATGGAGAAAAAGTGGTCGATAGAACGCCGGAAAAAAAGTGTGATAGAAAAAAAAAAAAAAAAAATTTAGGGGCATCTACAACATGACAATTCGGAAAGGTAAGAGACATCCCGTCCTAAGGAGCTTATCTGTTGATGATGCACTGTATTTCAACTGATACTTAGACCAAAGCCTCGAGTGTTCTTGCTTGATAGCGTGTCGGCTATTTCTTACTCACTATATCTATATACAACGTAATCCTTAATAGACTGTTTGTGTCTAATTATTGACGATTATTTAGAATTAAATACTTGTAATCTACAGACAAGGCTTGGACAAAATCGAGCTGCTAAAAACCCGTGTAAAAAAAATTCGTTACAAAAAGATTCCAAGAAAGTTCTGCATGTGGAACTTCTAAACATAAGACAGATTAGAACTTTGAATGGAACTTTTTTGAAACATTAGTAATTTTAATGTTAAAAAAAAAAAGTTTTTATGAGCAAATTTAAAATAAAAAAAGAACGTTCTTGGAACTTTTTTGAAATTTTTTATGGACGTTTTCTTTAGTTCTATAAAAAATTCAAAAATAGTGATTTTTGAACTATTTTAGCATGTTTTTAGAACGTCTTTATCTTACAAAAGATACAAAAGTAGTGATTTTGGAATGTTTTTGGAACGTCTTTTTTAGCTTCAGAAAAAGGTCAAAAGTGGTGATTATGGAACTTTTTTGGAATGTTTTTGGAACGTATTTTTTAGTGTATAAACAAGTAAAAAGTGTTGGTTTTAGAACTTTTTTGGAATGTCCATAAAAAATTCTAAAAAAGTTCCAAAAACGTCCTTTTTTGACTCTAAATTTGCTCATGAAAACTTTTTTATTACTAACGATCCATAAAAGTTCCATTCGAAGTTCTAATCTGTCTTATGTTTAGAAGTTCCACATGCAGAACTTTTTTGGAATCTTTTTGGAACGAATTTTTTTTACACGGGAAACTAAGATACTTTTGGATTGAGCATTTTGGGATACCCGAAATATGACATAAAATGTCGAGAAAAATTTATTTCTTTTTCAATCTTGTCCTAAGACTTGAAAATAAATAAATAGATAATAAGAAGTCTATACCTCCATGTCAGATGTCGAATGACTGTTTTTGTATTAAACGTCGAAATATTACAAATTCTACATCAGTTGAAAATTTCGGAACGAAAAATTCGAACTACTTCTAAAATTTTGTGGCTAAAAAGATTTGTTCATCATATTTTTGATTCAATATGTGTTTTGAAGCAAAATAAACTACTCAGAATAAAACTAGAAAATTCGGTGTAGTAAAAAATAAATTTTTTTATTTTAAATTATGATAAATGTGTTGAAAATAAATACACTGATAAAAAAGTTGACTTGATTCAAGAGCGAAAATTTTGAACCAAGAATTCCATTTTGAAGAAAATGATTTTCTTGAGTCAAGAGAAAAAATTCTTAAACCAAGAGAAATTTACTTGACCCAAGAATAATTTCTTGGCTCAAGAATTTTTTCTCTTGACTCAAGAAAATCATTTTCTTCAAAATGGAATTCTTGGTTTAAGATTTTTTCTCTTGAATCAAGTCAACTTTTTTATCAGTGTAGAAACAAAAGTGCGATAATCAAAACCCACAAGAATTAATACCTCGTTTAAATACGGTTTCGGGCCTTGGTCTTTCATGCATTTCTTTGAGGCCCGAAATCCTTAAATTTCAAATAAGATAATAATGAATTACAATTTAAAGGTATAGTTGGACCTCGTTATAAGACACTTTCCCTCAATTTGTTAAAACTCGCTCGGAACGCCCCCTCCGCCTAACAATGAAAATTTTGCACTGAAGCCTCGCTATAAGACTAATGAACAGTACGACTAAGTACATACATATAGATTGTAAATTAAGTAATTTATTTTCATAAAGAATACTTAAATTTCGTGATTTCACATAATTAATCAAGAGAAAAGAACGGCAAAATTCTGTTTATTTATAAATATACATTAAATAGATTCACTGTATAATAAAGCAGAGTTGAACCGAATACATAAATAAGACGCAAAATGACGATAGTTTTATAGCGAGGCTAGGGAGCAAACACTGATAAGCACAATAGTGGGGGAACTTAAATTCTAAGATTTTTTTTCCCTAAAGCCCTGAACTAGTCTTATAACGAGGTCCGACTAGAAATTTTGGGTCCGTCAATTTCTCCCAACCCTTTCGTGATCCAAAAAAAAATTTTCTTTCTAATTAATAGTTACAATGTGTAATATCATTACATACGTCGAGTTTCTATAGTAATTGATATTTAATATAATGTTTTTTTCCTTTTTTATTTTTTTTATAACAGATAAAACCTTATAATTCACAATAAATAAAATCTGAAATAATATTTATATTTTCCGATGACATAGAAGCATTGAATCAACTTATTGACTTTTTTTCATAAAAAAATTTCTAAATACCTCAAGGATTAAAAAAAGTATCATACATATAATAATGTGTATGAGAATTATTATTTTTTTTTTTTGAACTAAAAGAAAAAAAAAATAACATATACAAGCATTTCTTATACAAGCGCTTCTAGGGGTTTGCTTAACCTCGGGTTTTCAACTGACGTCCAGAAAGTAGCTCGCTTTCATAGCAGAAAACCATTTTCTCTTACCACCCACTCATCTCTCCCAACTAAAGTTGATTCAAGTGAATGCCGTTGGGCAGTAAAACGCGTCGCCATATCTTGGCTAAATTTAAATCTCATACTTGATTCATGTTGCTTTATTTTATTTCGGTATTTTTATTCATTATTTTGTTTTTCTACTAAATATTCAATTGTGGAAAAACGATAAATATTTATAAAGCATAATATTTATACACTTGAATTTATCAATATCCATCTTTTGTGTCACCTAAAATACATTTTATTTTCGCAAATAAAAATGTCTGGAGTTCAATTAAAATTAACAATCACATTATTTATATATACATACATTAAACATAATAGATTGACATAGGTATATGTAAGATATTAAAAACTGTACAAGTCTAAGTTTAAATACACTATTCTTGGCGCTCTCTTTCAAACAGCTATATATGTACAGACTACGATAACTCCGCCGACTACGTTTAACACGAATCTTTAGCAGCATGACCTAATTCTCATTTGCAAGGTGGAAGGAAATCTCAGCGTACAAACATTTCAACGATGAGAAGAGAGAGAATCCAGTGTCCACTGGTTTTACAGTCACGACATCATTTTGTTTAATGCGATATTTCTACATTTTACTCCTCGTATTTTGTTTTTATATCTTCTTTATACTCATTTTTTATTTATTTCGCTCTCATTTTCCTCTAGTTATTTAAATTTTTAAATTTATTTTGACTAAAAAAATTTTAATCCATTTAAATTAGCGAGACATAAAAACAATTATATCGGATTACTTAATAATTATATACTTTTTTTTTTGGCTTATAAGAAATGTGCTTATGAAATAATTGTATTTTTTACATTAAAATTTGAAAGGGGGGAACAAAAATATATTTTGATTAATTATCAATTTTTAAATAATTTTAGATTTCGAAAATTATTTTTGTAATTTTTCTTTTACGCTTTTATTCTCTAAATGTACTCAAAATGATGCATTTTGCTTAGATTTAGATCCGTGAATCAAAATTAATTTTTTTTAGGACATACACGCAGAGTAATTTTTAATAAAAATTACCAAGAAGTTTGGTACTGTGAGGACATGTTGTAAATACCTAAATTTTTCTGATGCACATTGTAAAATATACTACACTGAAAAAGAAGTATTTTTCCTCCCGGAATCCGAAGTATTCGCGATCTAGTTTTCGTATAGTAAGTAAACGTATTCTTCCGGCAAGAAACCTGATATAGAGTAGAAGTACCGTTTTTGGCCACTATAGGGCCAGTTTTGGCCACTCAGAAATTTTAAATAAAATAATTTTAAAAATACGCTATGACATAATTAAGTTTTTAAATGTGTCTGAAGATACTTTTATCTCACTATTACAATTAAATTTTTTTTAATACGTTCTTATTATTTGAAATAAAATATTAAATGTCCAAAAATGGAGCAGTGGCCACAAATGGTACTTCTACCCTAATTCCCACAGAAATACCGAGTTCTATTGTGGGACTGTGGGACTAAAACTTTACGCTATGATACTATAGCGAATGTAGCGGCGTCTCCAATGCTCACATACTTATCCTATAGCAATTTTCGTTTTCTGCATTTTTACCTCGTGTTATTATGAGATAGATATAAGAGTGTGTGTCAACAAATAATGAAGTGTGCCATGTTCTATTTAATAACTATTAGATTAGTGATTAAATTTTATTCATTTTTCGTCTCAATTGTTGATAATACATCTATTATATTAAAAAATACTCCTATTTACATAAATCCATGCCTGTCAATAAAGTGAGGTTAAGTTCATTTATTTCAACCATGGGTATTATGCCTACAGTAATACCGAGTTTTGCTATAGTCAGTATACGTTTTGCTCTGTGAAATAAACTTTGGTATTCTTACCACAAGAATATCAGTAGGGGAGAGTGGGGTCAATTGAACCAGGGGGCAATTGAACCAGTAAGCTTAAAAAATCAAAAAAATTAGAAAAATAAGTCGTCCTCTTGGAATTATATTTTAATACACTAAACCTTAGTCTGACCAAAATTTGGAACCAATATGATGATTTAATTTTAAAAAATTCAAGTTTTTGTGTTTTTAGGCATCGGAACTTTGTTTTTCAGCTCGACAAATTGTTTAATAATTATTTAATTTTCAAATGTAATCTTAAAATTTTTTTTGTAATACCTTCTTACATATAAGTCATAAATTTCTAACTTTACTTCTAGTAAAATAGTTATTGAATATTTTGTTTTAAACTAATTATTTCAATAAAATCATATGGGGTCAATTGAACCAGTACTCTCGGGGACGGTTGAACCACACAAATCACACTGTGAGCATTAGACATGCGCGCGCATCTTGACAGAATGTGAAAACAAGCTAAACTAACCAAGAAAAAAAATAATTATATTGACAGAAGTTTTAAAAGTGATTGTTATAACATATAATGTTATATAAAATAATCAACATTATTAGAAGTGTTGTAATTTTAGTTTTAAGCTGTAATGAATAGTAAATTACTTATTAAAGTCATTCGTTTGTGGTTTTAATACTCTTGGTTCAACTGTCCCCTAGTGGTTCAATTGCTCCCGCAAAGGGGACGATTGAACCATTTGATGCAGTTGTACAATTTCGTATTTATTAAAAATTTTGATGATTTGTTGTTATGTGCTTATGAGAAATGATAGTCTATACAATAAATTATAATTTTGTAAAAAAAAAAGTTATGATTTTACTTTTATTCATATAAAAAAAAATGTCAAAGTATTTTTGGTTCAATTGACCCCACTCTCCATTGCTACCAGAACAAAAAATTTACCGGGAGGAAAAATACTTTTTTTTCGTAGCATTCCATTTCATCTGGCCTTCTCCTATTTCAAATAATAATTATTAAATTTTGTGGAAAAACCAGTAGAATAGTACTGCTTACATCAGACATTTACAATTAGATTAACATATGTGAACGGGATATAAATAAAGTTGGGATTCGTGTAACTCGCATATTGAATAATTTTTTTTTAAATGAAATATTTTGGTCATGCAAAAAAATTATATGTATATGTATAAACAAATAAATGAAATAGAAAAGTAATCAAAAAAAAAAAAAAAAAAAAATATAGTTTGAACTCAAGTGACGAGACGACGTACCGTGAAATAGTACTCACTCGTATGCAGTAGAAAAGAGCACTTGGTTGTCGAGCTTCATGGAACAAAAGACCAATTAAGCTCAATACAACTACATTGTCTCTCGCTCATCTTTTATTTTTTTTTTTTCCAATCTCTCTTTCTCTCTTGCCAGCTACCCCTAATTTTTTTTATTCCTATGACGAATCGTCATTAACTACAATAATAAACTTTTTGTCTGTGCAAATTTACTCTGCATGAAATTTAAAATCAGTAAAATGTTTTAATTAATTATCGGGAAAAATTGATGATTGGAAATTTTGATTAATCGATAGACTAAAAAAAAAATTTTTCCGTCAATTGATTGAGTTTTAACTGACGGATTTTTTCAGGTCACCTGAGTAGACCGTAATGAATAAGTAGACTAATACGTCTCAAGAAGTACACTATACTACACTACACTACACCCCAGAGGGTGTATGTATGTTAAATTAAATTTATGAGAGTACGCTTTGTCGACACTACCGGGCATGCCTTAGAATAGATCCTCACTAGATAATTGTTAACCAAGATTAACTGATTTGCTATGTAGATTAATGAATTCATTTAAAAAATTTAAGTTCATTATATAATAAATACATATTCACTTGAATTATGAATTCGTTTTTTAATAATTTCAAGCAAAGAAGAATTAATTATGAGCTAAGTTAAAAAATAAATAAAGAGTTTTTTGTTAAAACTTTAATTTATAAAACCTGAGATCTTAATAAAATTCACTGTGAGATTTTTTAATATTAATAAAATTCATTATTCAGCTTGAACAATAGTTCGGATTACTTGTTTAAGGAAGTATGAATTAATAAGACTTTGACTAGCAGTCACGGTTGATTGCATTGCACAAATATGGATGGTTTAGTGGTTTTGAAACCACATGAATCTTTGTCTGACAATAGTTGAAATATTTATTCAGCTATAAATTAATATGCCGAGTGTGTTAGAGAAATAGACTTAAATTTAATTCATTGACAATAATATAAAAATATCAATACTATTGCATTTAAATTTATTATTTTTTACGTCAATTGAATGAAACTATCATTATTGTACACTCAGAAAATTAGATAATAGGAGTTACACGGAGAAAAGTGTCAAGTGAATATGCCTATGCAGCACAGTAATATTGATATTACTCTATAGTTTGTGTCCTGCCACTCTTATACACAAACTATAGAGTAATGTAATTATTACTGTGCTGCATAGGCATATTTACTTGATATTTCTCTCCGTGTACTATCTAGTTATGGTAAAAATTTTTACCATCAATCATATAGCAGTAAATATCATCTAGATGATTGTATAAATCATCTTGATTGTAATATTCACCATATTTATGATAATTGTTACAGTCCTGTATGTTAACTAGAGTTAATTATTATGATTATTCTAAATAGTTATATTTATAATCCAGATGGTAACAGTTACCATCAGAAATTATAATTCTTACCATCCTGATAGTAACTGTTATAATCCGGATAGTAAATATTACGATCCTGATAGTAACTGTTATCATCCTGATAATAAATGTTACCATCCTGATAGTAACTGTTATAATCCTGATAGTAAATATTACCATCGTGATAGTAACTGTTTCGAAATTTATTTCAGAAGTAAATATTATCATCCCGATAGTAACTGTTATCATCCTAATGGTAACTGTTACCATCCTAATAGTAACTGCTATCATCCTGATAGTAAATATTACCATTCTGATAGTAACTGTTATCATCCTGATAGTAAATATTACCATCCTGATAGTAACTGTTATCATCGTGATAGTAAATATTACCATACTGATAGTAGCTGTTTCGAAATTTATTGCAGAAGTAAATGTTATCATCCCAATAGTAACTGTTATCATCCTGATGGTAACTGTTATCATCCTGATGGTAACTGTTACGATCCCGATAGTAACCGTTACGAAATTTATTGCAGAAGTTATCATCCAATAATTATTAATCCTAATAAAAAAAATTATAATAGTAACTATTTTTGCATTGAAAAATGTTCTACTCATTCAAGATGATTAGAACTAAAAATTTAGCATAATAAACACAATTACTTAATTTTCCGAGAGTTGTGAATTAAATAAAAAAAAATAATGAACTGATGTTGTTCAGTTGAATGACTAGTTTAAAAATAACACAACTGTCAATTTTTTTCTTGACATAAAGAAGTAGGCCGAAAACTAAAGTTATATAATAACTATAGTTATATTGTAACTATTAGCTATTATTTCTATTAATGGTAATAATAATAACACGACTTTTTGTTATGAATAGAGAAGTTTGGATTCTTTTATTTATTTATTACCAAAATAAATAAACTTCAACAATTATCGCTATTTATGGGAAGGCGCGTAATAAAGTAAAAATTATGTAATGAATAAAATATCTATAAGAGATAAATATTTTGGTAGATATAACGAAAAATTTATTGAATTCGTGTAATATTTATAACAGAGAAATAGAATAGTTGTACTGGTTCTTTGTTATATTTACATTCTAAAAAACTTCATTGCGAAAAATACTCGTGTAAAAGTTACAAATTAAATCGGAGTATATTTATATTCACGGTAGTAAATAATAGATTTTTTTTTATGTTATTTATACCATGAAAATACAA
Source organism: Microplitis deprimator (assembly GCA_964016945.1). Taxonomy (NCBI): domain Eukaryota; kingdom Metazoa; phylum Arthropoda; class Insecta; order Hymenoptera; family Braconidae; genus Microplitis; species Microplitis deprimator. The sequence goes on along the minus strand of OZ024715.1, from coordinate 13,299,429 downwards.
AGTATTTTTATAACAAGCGAGCAGAGAAGTTATTGATTGAATAAACTATTTCATGTAACATGTCGAAGAATACGCCGTTAATTGGCGTCTTGTTACGTTTTTGGAAATTACCCCAAATTAATTAAAAATAAAAATAATTTTTAATTATTCAATTTTATCCAGGTTTGACCTCATTGGAGTATCGATAGACCCCGATGGGTCCTGGTCGTCGATTATTTTATTAATTATTAATTTTAATTGTTTTTCGCGATTTAAAATAAATTTTCGACCCGGTCTCCATATATTTATTACAGCAGCAGGTGAATGGATGGAAAATCGGCAGGAAACCCGAACTGCTGTTGAGCGCTCAGGGTTATAGGAAAGGGTGGAACTGCTAGTAAGCGCTCGCCCCTGGGTATTAATAGGGCTTTGGATAGATCATAGTGTAGGTGAAAATATTGGGGTGCCAATTGGCATCCCACAATAAGCCTGAATTAATTTAGAATTAAATATGGAGTTTATCAACTATATAGAGAGCAGAGGTTCGAGCTCTATGAGCTCTCTCGAAGGACTGACTGTATAGTCGTTCCTTAACGCACGGTCGTTCATTTCACCTGAATAGATACTGACAATTTTAATGTTTGGAGCTAGTCTAGTTTTGTTGGTTATTAAAATGACAAATATTTAGAGGATTATGATAAACGAATGCGATTTTGGCAGGACGAAATCAAGTCAGAAATTAATTTACCGGGCAGAAACTAATAAGTTTATTCTCTAGGGAAGAATCTGATCAGTTTCTACCCACTCAATCACATTGGTCTGAAATTTTGACTTTTGACTGATAAACTGGCATTGAAACTCGCAGTTTAAATGCAGATAATATGAATAATGTATTAAAAATGGCTATACGATATAGTAAAAATCTATATTACATGAGCTTAAAAAATAAAATGTTGGTTTGTCATAAATACATTTATATTGTTGTTATGAAACCTCAGCTGCTGAACAATGTAAGTATAAAATGGTTGTTATATCAAATTTACACGAGTTACTTTGCATTTCCCGGGAAATTTACATAACTATTTTTTTCATGGAAAATATAATAAATAAGAATGAAACAAAAAGAAAAAATAAAAAGGAAAAATAACAGCCTTCATAATTTATAAAGAGCTACGCGGAATTTTCATCGAATATATAAATCATGCTATCAAGATATATTTATATATATGTTCACCAGTTCTCAATACAGCCTTAGCAATCGAAGACACAGCACAACCAGAAGAGAAATAAAATAAATCAAATGAATGAGCGAGTTCGTAAACTTTACATTTTTTCTTCTATTTGTATTGTTATGTCATATGAACATCAATGTATGAAAAAAATTTTTTTTTACTATTGTTATTTGAAATTGTCAATTAAAACAATGGAGAATGCTTGTAATTAAATTCAATAGAAAAGTACTTCACGGTGGAATTCAACCGCCGACTATCTATTTACTGACCAAATGTGCTGTTCGGAAGTTTAATTATATTCTTTGTACAGCTAAATTGTTAAAAGTTATAAATATTCACATATGTGGTTACTGTTTTTTTCATTATAATTGACATGTCTAAAATATAATAGCTCAGATAGCTGCGTACAATTGCAATTAGAGAAAATTCTAAGTTTAGCGGAATTGAAAAAAAAAAATTGGATTTTCGAGTATTGGCTTAGTAAAAAATTTCAATTATTTCACTAGCAATACTCGGATGGAAATGTATGTTTACTAACTGTTACGTCCACTTCACCGGACATTTTGAAATGTTACATGACTATATATATATATATATATATATATATATATATATATGTGTGTGTATTTTTTTTTATTGTTGATGTCAATATCCTAGCATTAACCGTTCAAAAATCCGTAAATATTCTTATTCTCCCGCACGTATTCTACGTAAAAAAAAGTTGTAAGTAGTAATAACGTAGTATCAAGCCAATTTTAAATTTCCCGGCTAGTATATATTTCAATATATATAACTATATATCTAGTATATCAATAAAATAGTTTACTTCACTAACTTCAGTTTTTTTTTTGAAATTCTGAAGTTTTTAAACTTTTTTCTGTCAATTTTGTTGAAATAACACAACGAACTTCTTTAGCAGAAAATTTAACTTTCCACGTATACATGTTTGATGAATTTCGAATAATTTTTTTTTTTTCTTCAAAATAATCCGTTTTTAACTTCTTTCCTATTGACTATATTGATGTGGTACCCACTACCTTCGTCATAGATTATTTAATTTTATAGAGAAATAAAACAGACATGTCTATTGACAGGTTACAAAATTCAGGTTCAAAGAAAAAGTTGTTTTTAACGTTATTTCAAAAAAAAATTTTAAAAAGTGAGATTAGTGACGACCGAACTTTTTCGATGAGGGCTTGTATGTAAATAGATTTTTTTACAAAAATAACTAATTTTGTAGAGGTAACTAAAAAAAAAAACACCGATTTTTAACACACCTTAGTATACATGTAGATGTATCTAACTATTGATTAATTTAGTGAATCATAAAAATAATAATAATAATAAATTTAATATTTGTAAAGAAATTTTTCATCATGATAACTTGCTCATGAAATGAAGGCTGATAATATTATGTATGTTTCGAAATGCGATTCACTCATGCATAATTCCAAATTTGCTGAACAATGCCATCTAAAATTTAATTAATATATACGCATATATTTACTTTTCTCATCACATGCGAAACATTCAAAATTACTGACCAAAAGTTCACCGTTAATTAACTACATAAAATTTATCTGCATAGATTTGTTGTTATTAAATAACACTTTTTAAAGTTTCTACATCATAAATAGTATTGTCATGAAAATAAGTAAAAATTTCATGAGTTAAATTTGAAATTAGATGTTTTCGTGATTATACATTTTTTTTATTTAAAAAAAAAAACAAAAAAATAAAATGAGAGAAATAAATAACATGAAATTAAAGTTAAGTCGCCGGCATACTCAAGCACACAAAAGCGTGAAAGCGGTACTTGGTAACTTCCTTGGCAAAATCTTGATCCCACGAGTAAAGTTAACGGACGACGATTAACATAAATTCGTAGAGAACTAAATTCAAGAGTCGTAAGTTCGACCACAGAGTTCGTCGCGCGTACCTTACGTTAGTGTACTAATTTTAGTGAATTTCCAAACCAACAGTAACAGATGAGTAGTTCGTTATGTCTCCTCGTTAGTAACCAAGAACAAGAACAGAAAATATATATTTAAAATTTTTGGACAATCCAAAAGTGCAAACCTCAATTACTCATGATAATTATTAATATTTAATTCTTTTATAACCACTTTAACTATATTAATATTTAATCATTTTTAATTATTATTATTAATTTCGATAAAAATTATAAATTATGAATTTTGTTTTTTATTTTTACTTCAATTTTATTATTTAATATGTAATACTCTGACTAAATGTTAATTGATATTAATTATTATCTAATTAAATAAGAATTAAATATTTACCAGGTAGACATAATTGAAAAGTCGATAGACCTCCTGATGTCACTGTTCGACTCTCAAAGCTTTTAATTTTATTTCAAGAGTTTTAAATTTAAATAATACAAAATTTAAAATGGATTTAAGTATATTTTCAAATAAAATATTAAATTCAAAGCCAGTCGCTCACCGGACAGAGGTCCGGGACCTTAGATGTTCGTCGGCTGACTGACTGACTGTTCTGCCTCCGCCGATCCAGTACAAAAAAATTATAAAATTATAAATCGTCCAACCCGCGTCTCAGGTTACCCTACACTCAGAAAATTAAGTAATTGTGTTTATTATGCTAAATTTTTAATTCCAATCATCTAGAATGATTAGAACGTTTTTCAATGCGAAAATAGTTAGAGATATAATTTTTTTTATTAGGATTAATAATTAATGGATGATAACTTCTGCAATAAATTTTGCAACAGTTACTATCAGGATCGTAACAGTTACTATCAGGATGATAATATTTACTATCAGGATGATAACAGTTACTATCAGGATGGTAATTTTTACTATCAGGATGGTAACATTTTCTATCAGGATGATAACAGTTACTATTAAGATCGTAACAGTTACCATCAGGTTGATAACAGTTATTATCAGGATGATAATATTTACTATCAGGATGGTAACAGTTACTATCAGGATGGTAACAGTTACTATCAGGATGGTAATTTTTACCATCAGGATGATAACAGTTACTATCAGGATGGTAATATTTACTATTAGGATGATAACAGTTACTATCAGGATCGTAACAGTTACCATCAGGATGATAATATTTACTATCAGGATGATAACAGTTACTATCAGGATGGTAATATTTACTATTAGGATGATAACAGTTACTATCAGGATCGTAACTGTTACCATCTGGATTATAAATATAACTATTTAGAATAATTATAATAATGAACTCTAGTTAACATACAGGATTGTAACAATTATCGTAAATGTGGTGAATATTACAATCTAGATGATTTATACAATCATCTAGATAATATTTACTACTATCTGATTGATGGTAGAAATTTTTACCATAACTAGATAGTAACTCGTATTATTTAATTTTCTGAGTGTAGAGAACGTCGTCGACGCTCGGATCTCATGCCGCGTCATGAGTTTAGACAACTGGCCGCGACGGTGTCCGCGGAAATCGTTTATCTGCTTCAGTTACTCTGTTGAAGCATTTTTCTTCATCAGAATGATTAAAGTTTTATTATATATTCCCAAAATAAATAAATTATAATTTTTTCTGTAATTATAAACCTGGCAGGACATCACAAATATTTCTTCAAAATATTATCACTAAAGAAATTAAAAATAATATTTTTTTAAAATGAAATCTATAAATAAAAAATGTTAACATTTAATTCCACAGTTGTCTGAAAAGTAAAAATTACACGTTAAATTGTAAAATTAAATAAATATATAAATATTGGATAATTTTTAGTCAACATTTACTGCAAACAGTGAAAATATTTACTCCTGCCTAATATGTATAACGCGGTATGAATTATTAATAAATTTATTTTATTTATTTTGCACAATAATAATTCAAAAATACATATTGTATGGATGAAAATGAAGTAAATTTTATATATCCATATATATATTATATATATAAATAATGCATCTCTGTGAACATGTATAAGTACTTTGGTTTAAAAAAAAAAACCAACTTGGCATGCACGATTTTACGCTGAATCGCACTCTCGAGCTCGAGGATCGAACAAACAATTCTCTTTGATGTTTAAATGTTCACTGAGTCGAAAGGGTTTTTCTGAGAGAAAATCGTGGTGCATCCAAAAAATTTTTATGGATACACAACGAGATAATAAAACAAATGAGACACTGGTTATACGTAAATTAATCCGATCCTTTTTAGTATAAGCTGCTTACAGAAAGGAAAATATTATAAATAAATTAATAAATTTATTTACAGTCACCGAAATTTAATAATCAATACAGAGCTTTGTAACTTTTCGTGTTTTAAAACACGAATGAGCAAATGATTTATTGATTATTGACACTACTTTTTTTGACAGATTCATTGTCGTAATAACTAATGAGAAATATATGGAATCAGTGTACGTGTGAAATAGGAAACGCTTCAATTCTCAAATGTCAACGGTATTGGCATGATGTGAAACTATCCATCATGTTTTCAATGAACACGCCATCGGTTCTGACATACATAAAGGATTACCAACAGTATTGCAGATCTGTCGTGGCTCAATCACTCGTTAATGATCCTTGATGCATTAATAAAGGTCACAATTCCGCGCATTATCTGTGAAATGTCACGTTCAATTACATTTTTTATTTTTTTTTTTTTTTACAATCAGTTTTATCGCGCGATTAATTAAAGCTCGTATATTTTTATTTTTCTGTTCTCAAACAATTTATTATCGTCAGAAATTATTTGTGTTAATCTGATTTCCGGAATCAAAATTTTAATGGATGGTGTCGTTTTATAGTTTAAAGAATAATTTCTCACCTTTTTCGAATGGAAGTCCGTGTATGTGTGATGGAATTTCACTTTTTTTTTAAATTACACGAAAACTTTTTTCAATGTACCTGAAAATCGGAAGGTTTTTTGCGCAACGAAAATGAAAAAAATTCGTTTAATTTAACTTCTTGAGAGTAGTTCCGGAAATCGCGGTCGGCCTAAGATTTCAGCTGACATAACAGCATCTAAATGCGAACCATTTCAGGATTCTAGCCATCCAGCAGATTTTTTGCCTTTCCATTTCTTTTTTTCGTTGCGCGAAAAACGTTCCGATCTTCAGGTACATTTTTTTCATATATATTAAAAAATTAAAAAATTCTCTCTTGGAAACAGAAACGCGGCATGATTATTATAACGAATAAACATGAGTTACTTTATGTAATTAACATTGAACCCAATGAAAAATTAACATCTGGTGTAATTGCAGTACAGCCGATTTGAGAAAATAACGCAATTTAAATCTACATTACTGCTGTCACAATGTGAAAATTCAGAAGTGATCTCGAAGCAAACGTGAAGTGAATGCAAAATCAGTGATTGTTATTATTATTTACCGGACTAAAATAAAATTCTGATTTAACACGACCTGATAAGATAAATAGATCTAATTTTTTCAAATTTTAGGTCTACATTGATATCAACTCACGCAGATTATTTTTCAGCAAAAATTACCCATAAAGTTTAGTACTGTAAGGACATCGAGCCACTAACTAAATTTTTACCATGGGTTACACACTTAATTTGCAGTGTACCTACAGCCAGTCGAAGGAAACTAATTTTAATCCAATGCCGCGGATAAATTCGCTTTTATCATAATTAAAGTGATATTCATTTTTTTAACTCCGAAAATTAGAATGACAGAATGAAATTGTTGCAAAAATTTACTTCCGATTTTGCACACCTCGAACGCGAAGCGAAGAGGTTGTGCTTTATAACGGACTTGTCAAGGTCACGCGATTTTTTCGCATTAAACTGTATATATTATTTTCATATCACACTTACACGTTATAAAAAGCACATTAATCTAAAGAGGAAACACTAATTAATAAGACTGATACTTTTATTAAGTTGTCCGATACGTATTATAATAAAATAAAGTTCAATAAAAAATATGTATAGTGGACGTCAGTTAGTCTGTAGTCCAAAAAAAGTCTGTGGCACAGATATCTCGTGAATGGCTTGACAAAATGACTTTATTTTTTTTTCACTGTCTTCAGAATTATGCAAAGAAGATCCTTTTCAGAAATCAATACTGTAGTCCTTCTCGTTTTTTTTATAATAAATCATTTCTGTTAAAACCGGCACCATGTAAACAAACACACACTGCAGCCATTTTTTTATTTTATCGGGAATGTTTTTTTTTTATCATCGAACTTTGCTGATATCATAAGGTCCTACTTTACCATCTGATAATTTTTTTTTATTGCCAACTGTCATAGAATTAACTAAATTAAAAAAAAAAAACGACGAATTTCTTTCTAGATGTTTATTAAAAAATTTTGTAATCAAAAATGAAAATTAATAATTTATATATTTTATTGTAACATGAACGTTCGAGGTGTGCACTTTTGGATTTTCCAAACTTTTTTTATACTGCAATTTAACATTACTTCCCGCTAAATTTCCATTTTTTCATAGTAATTTGACATAAATATACCGACATAAATAACTGCAGTAATAGACAATACTCTGAATGAAATAATAGAGTAGTTAAAAAATAGTTGAGCATGAAAAAACGGAAGACCTATTTGAATTGCTTGAACGATATCTAAAAATAAGAATGACTACTATCCAATAATGTGGGCATATCAATAGGAACAAGTCTCAAATAAGTACTTGCTGTCTTACCAGATAAATAATGTCACCATTTTAAACGGAAAACAGGAGCGTTCGTTTTTTTAAAGTACTGTACTAACCATTTTTATATAATACTTAAAGATCGCAAGTAACGTCTCGGGATTTTATCTTAATCGGCCATTATAATAAATACAACTATTTCCATTAGATCGAAATAAATAAATATATATACTATGTATTTATGTCTATGTAAAATAGAGATAAAAGTATAATAATTTATAATAATCGATAAAATATTTTAATACTCGAGAAATTAAAAAAGTTTACCGTGACTTTGGTATTTAATTAAATAACATAAATTATATTAATTATAAACTCGAAAATTCTGAATAAATTACCATACATAATACGATATTGTAGGATAGCAATATTATTTTATCTATCTGTTGATGTAGTAAATCCAATTAAATATTTATTATATGAGTGAATATATAAATGAACAAATTTTCATTAATTTATTCACTCACTCACTTACTCACTTACTCACTAATTATTTTTTATTTCTCTTTTCCTCGGTCGTTTGTCTGCTAAAAATAACCCTTTATATTTATGTTGTAGGTATAGAATAAGCCCTATAGTCCAGGGATCCCGTCGACGAGGCGCCCATTATTGCGTCGCTCGACGACGTTCGCGCGCGACCATCACGATTTATCGCTCAGTTGTTTTATTGGCCTGCCGTTACCAGAGGTTTCCGCGTACTCCGATATTTGGGTTATCGCTGTGTAGATAACCAGGAAAGCATATTTAAAAAGAAATTTTTAAGCCAGTAAAACATTGCTAAAGAGGACATTTGTCTGTATATACATTTGACATTTATATTATTTTGAAATTTATTAAACTCTTTTAACAATAATCCCATAAATCATTGCACATTTATATGTTAACTGATGGTATTGTAGAAGAGACGTCGGAGATACGAGATACCATTTTTAAGAAAGAATTAAAAATATTTATTCTTTTTAAGTATTCACTTAAATTTTTTAAACGTGTATTTGGTCACTTAAAATTTTTCAATGAAATTTGGCTTTTGATAGTAATTCATAATTTTTTAAATCATCTTCAAGTGATTTTAAATTTTTTGAATTTACTTACACTGTAAAAAATCGTAATTGAAATCGGAGTAAATACAGATTTTAGCTGAGTGATTTCGAAGTGCCCTGGATTTTATTTCAATCCACAGTCACTCTGATCCGGAGTTTTAATACATTGTAAAAAAACAGAGGTAAGTCCAGGTGGTGTAGGTGTTAAAATTTTCGGTGTTAAATTTCAACACCGAAAGCGGGTTTAAAAGTAAAAAAAAAAACGTTTTTTTTTTTTTTTTTAATGAAGATTGAAAACGTGTTAGATTTTATAACAACAAGCAAAAAGTTTATCATTTGTCACATTGGGAAAAGAAAAAGTCCGATTTTCCTTAATGTCTCCATTTTGCCCAACTCTCCCTTTTGGCCAAATTTTACTATGTCATTAGAAAACTTTTGTTTTTTACTAATAATTTTGCTTCTATCCCATTTTGGTCTAAATGCAGTACATGTATTTTATAAAAGACAATTTTTTTTCTTAAATGCAGTGTTATTTGCTCGATTTCTCGGAATTACATATAATTTATGATGCATTAAATATTATTATACATATTGAAACTGAAATAGAAAGAAGAAAAAAATAAAATAAAAAAAAAAAAAATCTATAGAGGACATGTCTCGGTAAAAAATTTAAGTTAAACAAATTATTCTTGCCTTGACATTACTCGAAACGCTTTTAAGCTCAACAATCCGCCTCTCACATTAATAATCCTATGACAACAAAAAAAAAAAAAAAAGAAAAAAAAAACAATAAAAAAAAAGTATGACTCTTAAATCTTTACAACCAGAACAATTGTGCTCTCTTGCTAAGAGCGTGAACACCCATTGCACAATCTCGGTAGTAGTGTTGTCTTGTGCATGTCAGACACTAGAGTAAGGCATGAATCCGAAACTATCTAAACAGACAGACAGACTGACAGACAGATAGTTATTTACATATCCTTTCTGCTTGGATATATATTTTGAGTATACAACTTAAGTTTATACAAGTATGTTCATAAGGAAGGTATTAAATAATATTCAGCTAAGTGACGAATCTGATTTGTTTTCTGATACCGTATAAAAAGAAATTTCAGATCTACCGTGATCTGAGGCGATTTAATTTTTAATTTTTACAATTTTATAATTATCTATTTTTTTAAGCATAGATCTCTGCAGATCTACATAGACCTCATTAACAAATTAAGTTTGAGTAAAATATCGAATTTTATGACTTCATAGACCTAAATTGTTTTTTTTCCCAAGATTTTATTTTGTTTTAATCCTAATATAAAGATAATATGAATACATATATGTATACATATTTTGATAGTATAGTAACAGTAATATCAGATAGTAGTATCAGATAATTTTCAGGTTGCAAACATAGCGAGAAACTGCATAATCGTCGCTTCCAAGTGGCAATAGAGTGGTTGAACTGCGCGTGACTCGTTGGACCGCATGACCCATTAGGCAATGAGCGTTCACGCGTTCCATGACTATATGTACTCTACGATAATCGTACGTATTAGCCTGCCAATAACATTAGCCCGTATACATTAGTGCCCACTCATCCTTTTGCTAAATTTATAAACACTATTCCTGCGCAAGCTTGACACTTATTTAAATATTATTATATGATTATGCATATCTATAAATGCGTGCTACAGATATTTACTGATAAATTTTTAACGAAAAAAACAATTGTCATTACATAACTAGTAATTGTAAATGCAATTTTAAGTATTTAGAGAAAAATAAGCCTTTTAATTTTTTCATTGAATAAAATTTTAGAAGGCTTCAATAGGCAGTATGGTGCAAATTGGGCCGGTCAAAATATTATTATAAAGTAATATATATTAAATTTTTTCTCAATAAATTTATTATTGTGGTGTCAACTCAGGTCCAATTACCAGTCAATTGAATATCACGATTAGCTCTATACTCCACTATGTAGTTGTCGCAAAGTTAAATTGAGACTGTCACCAGGGGGAACTGGATTCGAGCCCACCTACCCATGAGAGTGAGAGATATTAGTACACGGAAAAAAATAAGCGCTGCAACAAGACGAAATACTGTTGCAGCAACAGGATTTTCATGCTACAGGAACAGAATACATTCAGAATTTGAAATTTTTTCCAAATTTTGAAATTTTCCTGTACTGACAAAAAAATTGGTACATGAAATGTGTTCCTTATCTTATTGATTCCACAGAAAGAATCCTGTTGCTACAACAGGAGAAGTCACGTTGCTACAACAGGATTTGATCCTGTTGCTGAAACATGAAAATCCTGTTGCTGTATCAGGATTTTGTCTTGTTCCCACAAGATGTGTTTTGTTGCAGTAACATGAAAATCCTGTCGCTGCAACAGGATTTTGTCTTGTTGCTCCTACAGGACTGCATCCTATTGCAACACTTGATTTATTTTTCCATGTAGAATACCGACTATATCGACTGAGGTTTTAAATTACACTCAGAAAATTAAATAATAGGAGTTACTATCTAGTTATGGTAAAAATTTCTACCATCATCCTAATAGTAAATATTACGATCCTGATAGTAACTGTTACGATCCTGATAGTAACTGTTATCATCCTGAAGTAACTGTTATCATCCTGATAGTAACTGTTATCATCCTGATAGTAACTGTTATCATCCTGATAGTAACTGTTATCATCCTGATAGTAACTGTTATCATCCTGATGGTAACTGTTATGATCCTGATAGTAACTGTTATCATCCTGATAGTAACTGTTATCATCCTGATGGTAACTGTTATCATCCTGATAGTAAATATTACCATCCGGATAGTAACTGTTATCATCCTGATAGTAAACATTACCATCCTGATAGTAATTGTTACCATCCTGATAGTAATTGTTACCATCCTGATAGTAATTGTTACCATCCTGATGGTAACTGTTACGATCCTGATACTAACTGTTATCATCCTGATGGTAACTGTTACGATCCTAATAGTAACTGTTAGGAAATTTATTGCAGAAGTTATCATCTAATAATTATTAATTGTTATGAAAAAAATGATAATACTAACTATTTTTGCATTGAAAAACGTTCTAATCATTCTAGATGATTGGAATTAAAAATTTAGCATAATAAACAGAATTACTTAATTCTTCATTCTCTCTGACATAAAAACAGATACTAAAAAATACTTTCACGAATGCGGATCAAAGAAAAAGTATAGAAAGTCTCTGTAGAGGTTATGTACTGCAATCTGTAAATAATATTAATACTTAAAGTATTTTTTATTTTATGATATGATTGAAAAATTTCAAAAACTTGAAAAGTTTATTCAATAAATTTTTCTCATGAGACCCTCTGTAGGTCATAAAATTTTTAACAAAATAGACATTTAATTTTTTAATGTAATGTGAAAACTTTAGCGGTGAGTGATTTTACTAGAATTTTAATAAAAAATTGAGTTTCATTTGGCTAAAAAACTATCTGACATAAAGAATTTATTCATAGAGTTTTATAGCGTAGATTCTAATATCCTATAAAATTGCATATTTAACGGGGTTGAAAAAAATTTCTTCGATTATAAGAAATGACAATGAATAAATAAAAAAATTCTGTATTTTAAGTGGCTAATTAAATTTATCGCGACCGTTAGATTTCTAATTACGCTTATATACGTTGAGAAAGACTTTCTATTTAAAATGACTCAGTCTATCGATATTTATTACAAAAATCTATATTTGATGAAGGAAAAAAAATTTGTATTAAAATAAAAAAAAATGATGATACGAGTCATCTATGCAGGTTGCCGTCAATTAAATAAAAATGCGTGACCAGTTTTCCAAGAGTCGTTATTCTGAACGATACTCGTAGACGAGTTTAATCTGTTCGAAAATCAACGCAGTGGTAGAATTACGATTGCGGGAGTCCACAGACCACCGCTGGCCAACGAACACGCCTCGAACCCCAGAGAGTAGTGTAGTCGACTCTCATTAGCGCCGTTGGATCTCGAGCCAAGTCAAACAACGACCGTCGCCACAGTTAGGCACCTTTTTTTTTTCTTTCTTTCTTTCACTAAACGCCGAGATTAACGCGTAATTTATTTTTAAACGTCTAAATAAATTAATGTGCAATATTATATTCTGAATAAACATTTATCATCCGACCCACAACGAACCATATAAATATATAAAAATAGTAATAATTAATTAAATACATTATCTGTAACACGTTGAATGAATAATGCAGTCCGAGGTTCATTAATTTTATCAAAATAGTCTTCAACAAACTTTGTAAATTAGTATTTATTTTTAATAAACTAATAATGAGTCATTTGATAGATTACGAGTTTAAAATTTAAATAGTAACGTAATCTTCTTAAGAAAACTATACGCTGATAATTATGTATTCATACAAAGAATAAGTTATGGTTGAAATATTATAAAGTGGACAGAGTTTTCGAGCTTTGAGAATTAGAGCTACAGAGGCTTTGTAAGTAACGTGGTAGATTTTACTTTGAGCTTTTCTCTAGAGACGTAATTGCTGAGCACGTTTTCCTCCAAGAACGTCGTGAATGGACTTTTGAAACAATCTTCACCCAATCGAAAGAAAACCTAAGCCATTATTACGAACCATTCAGTCGAGATAAACACGCATGTTGCTTTTACGATTCTATTTTAAACTTTCAATTTGAAGAGGAACTTTAAATCCTGACCTTTGTTTACAATTACTGAATGAGAGTAATTTGTTAAACGTGATCGCTGATTACAACCGTTAAAATACCTTTGGTTTTAAACTTTTGATGCGCTAATGTCTGTTTTAATACTATTTGCTCAAAGTTGCCTGATAATTTTACTTTGCATATGACGGCAAACTATGAATAGTCCAAAAGTAAATTTATAGTGATAATTTTCATCAAAACCTTTTAATCATTACTATAAAACAGTTTCCTAAAACGAATAACCTTTGAATTTTCGATAGCGATTTTGGTGAAATGAAAGGATTACATTTAAGATCATATAAAATAAAACAGGCTTATAATGGGTAGTCAAGGTCAAAACTTAACGCCAAGTAGTGGAAGGACTGAAATTCGCAGACAAATTTCCCCCTATGGATAGTCAGCTGTACAAATTTTAAAGTTATTAAAAATAAATAATTTTTGACTGCGACACTATAAAAGTTACGGGTATGTTACGAATTTTTATGTTTTCATGTAAGATTACGTCTTTTTTTGAGTAGAAACTTAGAAAAATCTTAAATTTTTTAAAATATACGTTGACTTGTTATAAAAAATTTATAAAAATTTTCCAATGCCAATCAACGAAATTTATCTAGTTCAATATAATTTACTCTAAAAAGTAAATTCACTCCATTCGAAAGAATTCTCAGATCCCATAGTTTACAAGTGATTCGAAAAAAACTTGAAGAAAGTACTTTTAGAATTTTATTTCCCAAATAACTTGGGAACTACTAAACCGATCGATTCGGGAGCTGATAAGATCTAACTTTTTTTATTATTAACAGTTTCAAAAACGTAATGTATCCTCCATCCTATACAAAGACAATAGCAGTCTCGCGCTTTATTTTATAAAAACGAATACTTGGCACATTACGCTACTGTGTCTCTTGATCATAATATTAATAAAAAATAATGAATAATAATAACAGAATCAATATAATAACAAACAATAACCAGAATTGTTATTTTTATTGAAAAGTATATCAGCTACTAATGATATTAAACAGATATCAAGTTAATTTAAAAACCAACATTTGAAATATATATATAAATATACATATATCTATATATATAGTAAAGCTATCTCTCTAGGGCAAATAACATGGCATCATTTCAGCGAGACCTCAATCCAAATCAGTTCTACTCGCGTTTGCACTCTGACTCAATCCCATGAGACTGAGAGGGGATGCACACTTGCTCCTTCTTCTCTTATCCCGCGTTTCCATTCTATCTTGTCTCAGCTTCAACCCATTGGTGCGATGACCCCAATCGAATTAAGGCGAAGAGTTCTCAGGGAACTCCTCCGCAATCGTTTCGTCTCAACTGCTTCGGAACGTGCTTCGATCTCATCCTCAGTTAGCTGTAGCTTCCAAAGGGCCCATGTACTTCTCAATATTCTCTACGCTCTATATAACTTTTATCTTATTTTATTTTACATCATATACTTCCGCTATTCTACACCATCTTTAAATTCAATTGCGATTCGATTAACCAACAATAATAAACACTGCATTTGTTGCTACAATGTTCTATAGAAATTACGAAATTATTTGGTTCTCTACTAAAATATCCCCATAGGAATCCAGCATAAATTTATATATAAATGTGTTCCATATGTTTTCCTCAGGGAATATCAACAGCTTCTCAGGTGAATTATAAACAAGTCCTGGTGCTCTCATAGTTTTCCACATCGACTTTTTCATAGGGATGATACTTATGAATTCTCATATAAATCTATACAGGAATACTTTCCTATATGAATTCCTCCACAATCACATGAACTTTTTTTCATAGGTTCATTACTTAGTTACAGTCCAAGCTCGTTATGAGCAACTGTCAGGGGTCGTAGGGTAAAAAATTATCGGAAAAATTCCAGATCCCTCCATCTTAGTTCTCAGCACACGTTCCCCATGTTTGCGTTACGTATGTGAATCATTGCAAGCCGCTCGTTCCAACCAACGATCCAAATCGCGTTAAAAAGACCAATGATCAGCGATATGTTCTGTACAAATCAAAGTTAATGGTATGAAAGGATTATTGAATTCAAATATCACATATTTAAAACATCATATTATTTAAAATAATATTTTTTAAACAAAAAGTGACATGCTTATGACGTGCATCAGCACGGGAAATTTGATCATCCGAAAAGGTGGGGGTTTAAAGCAGTTCCTAAAAGCGCGATCGGGAGAGTCGCTTATAACGAGCTCAGGTTATATTTTTTATATTTTCAATATCAAAAAATAATTTTTCGTTTCGTCATTTATTACAATTATTCGGATGTCATAAAAATAAAAACCGAAATTGTGGTTTATGTTAAATGTACTTTGTACTTAGCACAAAGAGTACCATGACGAAAATACGATGCATGTATATGTATATATATATATTCCTTATAGTAGAAGTAGACAAGGTACTCTCAGGGGAAACGAAGGACTCATGACGTTATGGTTCGACAAGCATGAGCCGCCAGCCGTGCTCTTTCCGCATCCTTGAGCTCCCACGCCACGCTTACTGGCAGTTTCGTTCGTACTCAGCTACGTAAATGCTTACTTTGCTTCCTCTACACTTTATACACTCCTTCAATTGCTTGTAGGCTTGTACACCCTTATTCTATACAGATACACATATCATCACCGTACATATTCGTATACATACAAGTATTTTATATACATAAATATATATATGTATTGTGTAAGGATACAGAATTACACTGTAACTGGTGCATACACCACAAGCTTTATTGAATTCTCCACATAGGAAAACTGTTGAAAGATGTAATACTTAAAAAAAAAGTAACAGACAAAAAAATAAAAACGACAGAAGCAAGAAAACGAAACTACAGGCTTTTTTTAAGCAAGAAGACACGTAACGAATGAAAGCGAGAAATCCAGTTAGTTCACAAGGACTTTACCGCTTGAAAGGAGGACAATCACCGCGTACTCACCCGAGACCTATACACCGAGTACTAACTTTTTTTTTTTTTTTATTTTTATTTTATTTTTCTACTCTCATTGCTTGCTGCAAGTTGTAACCATTGTCAGAGATTTCTTTTATAGCTTATTTTTCTATGTATATATATATTTAACCCATGTCTATATACTCGGTTTAATGCTGCTAAATGGAAAAAAAATTATAAGAAAATAAAAATTTTTGTTGGTAAATAAAAAAAATAAAAATTATTAATTGATTTTTTTTTTTTATTTCAACTTTCGATGTTAAAATAAATTGGAAATTTAAAAGAATTAAATAAGTGAATAAAAATAATAAAATGATAAATTTAAAAAAAAAGTGTCGACTATTCTCATATGACAGGTTAGTTTCGAAACTCGTACTACGCCGGCAGAAATCGTAACTTTACACCTTGTAAACTCGAGTTTTATGCAAAAACTCTTAAAGTTATATCAAGAGTTAAGAACAGTACTTATAATGTTCCAAAATCATTGAATCGTTACTAAAATATAATAATGTAGTTGTAAAAAAGTTAAATATCGTGATGATAATTAATAAAAAGTATTTTTATAAATATAATTTAAAAGTTAATTCGAGTTTTTGTATTTCTGTTGAAACTGTTTTCAAGGGGTATATTTTTTAAAATTAATTATTCAGCTTTCACAAACTCATATCAGTTTCTATATACCGGTTGACTACAAATGTATTTCATTTTCCGGATTCTCTGTAGATGCAGAAAGCCGACGACAGTTCCGGTCGTACCTTTGTTTTCATTTTAACATCCGGGTAGGAAGCTTGA
The DNA here is from genome assembly GCA_964016945.1 of Microplitis deprimator. Taxonomy (NCBI): domain Eukaryota; kingdom Metazoa; phylum Arthropoda; class Insecta; order Hymenoptera; family Braconidae; genus Microplitis; species Microplitis deprimator. The sequence continues at coordinate 13,281,992 of OZ024715.1, read as the reverse complement.
CAGAGAGTAAGAGAAAAAGATATAATCATAGAATTTTGTTAGTTTAACATTTGTTTATGCGTATATATATATATATATATATAGAAGAACTGAGTGAAATAAAGATGCTAAAATATAATGCACTATTTTTAAATTGAATATGTTAATGGATTTTTTACTTTTGCGTGCATTCAGAGAAAATAGAACAAATCTACAATTGACAAAAAAATATATATAGTACACGGAAAGAAAATTGTGATAACTGTTCCTAGTACGCTTATGAAATATCGACCCATAACGTTATGGTAGTAATTACTAGAAATTATAGGCTATACGCCTATAATTTCTGAGAAGTTTACATAACTGTAAGAACAATTCCGATAATTATGGTAATAGTTCCTGTACCGAATGGTAACTGAATTATGGTAATGATTACCATACTCATGGGAATAGTTCCCATAATCACACAGAAATGAATTCTACATTCACATTGTAATGGTTATTAGGTGCGTTTGGGAATTAACTCTATACATCGTGATAACCGTTCACATTATATTATGGTAAACGTTACCATACATTATGGTAACGTTTACCATAATTTATAGTGATCATTACCAAAATATTATGATAATGGTTACAACATTTAGAAATTTTTCATATTATGGAAATCATTACTGTAATATATAGTAATCATTACTGTAATATATAGTAACGGTTACCATAATGATATAGAAGCTATAACCATAATTTCATAGGAACTATTCCCATATCGTATAGAAATGAAAACTATATAGATGGGAATGGTTACAATTATTCGTATGGGTGCCGTTCCTATTTAAAAAAAAACCGTTTACCATACGTTATGGGAACCATTCCCATAATAAATTGTAGTCATTACCGTGAATTTCGCTCCAGCTAGTAATTGTTAATTTATAAAAATTAGTAAACTGATTTGCATTACATCAGCTGCCCAATTTCAAAACACAGTAATTGACAAAAATAAAATTTTTGAAATATGTATTGAATCATGTCCATAAGACTCCACTAGAACTAAAAACACTAAAAAATCGATTTTAAAAATTTTTTTCCTTACTGTGTATTGGATTTAGGCAGCCGAAATACACACACTGTAAAAAATCAGGAGTGAATTCGGATTTTTTTTCAATCCAGATTCACTCCGTCAGTCGGAGTTCCAGGATTTCAAAAAAGAATCACTCCGCATGCAGAGTGATTAAGGATTTTTTTTGAACGGAGTAATTCAGTATTTATAATTCTGAGGTTTGAATAAAAAAATAAGTTTTAGAAAAAGCCTTTCCAATATGTAACTGAATCACGAATGTCGAAAAAGATACATCTTGATTTTCTTTTAGCATTCACCTTTCACTATATCACATGTATATTCTCTATTGATGTCCATAAATCTTGTTGTATAAAAAGAGCTTGGCTAGTTCACTAAAATCGCGGGCTCTACTCAAAAAGGATTTCGAAACAGGACCATCTCTATAAACTTTAAGGATAAAATTTATGGTTCTTTGATGTTTATACTTTTTTTTAGCTTTCTTTATCATTCTGTTAGTAAGCTATAGGTCGACATACGAAGTCAATGATTAATGAGAAGCAAATATATTATTCCACTATAGGTAATGACGCACTAAAAAAATGTAATAATTTCGTATTTCTATAAATGTATATTGATTTTTACAACCTGTCGGTGTTTGTAAAATTATTGTTATATAATTGAACTTTCCAATTATCGAGAATAGTGCATTTTCTTTGACAGAATTGAGTATACGCACCATCGATTCTTATTATCAATGACCATTATTTAATTAATATTACTTTCATCATTATTCATAAACAGAAAAAAAAGTTTACAAACGTGTTCACAGATCGTGTTGCTAACATAAAACTACTTAAGAATCTAGACAACTCACTGCTCATAATTTATATTCATTAGACAAGATTCTCACGATATAAACTTTGTATGCCAAAAAGTTCAAAAGTAGACGTTTATAAATTTAAACAATTTTACTGTCAAATATTTAACAGAAACAAGAACAATAATAATAATAAATTCAGTCTTAATAATAAGATTATTGAAATGAAATCTTGAAAATTACTATATATTGCTGAAAAACTTATTTAATTATATTTTGTTATTTTGTGAGTACTTTTAATAAAAAAGTTATAAGATTATGTGAACAGTTATTTATATTAAGACGAAAGTTATACTTATATTTAAATAATTAAGATCTCATTTATTAAAACTTATCTTATTAAAACTCAACTCCGACACTTTATGCATATATTGATTGTCAGATAATTTAAATAATTAAAGGAATATCTATATAAGAGAAAGGATGGGCTAAGTTGACCACTCCAAATAGTAAGTCCACTTCAAAATTTTATTCAAAAAAACTAAATTTTTGTCTTGTTTTTCATTGTGGTCCAATTTAACCCGCAGTTTTTTTCATCCAAGAACAAATAAAATAGCTTACGAGAAAATGGAGACTTACAGCTCAAAAAGGCCAAAATTCACTTCTTCATTTTTAGAAACTAATAATATTGCATTACATAGCGAGTGGGCTAGGTTAGTCTTTTTACGGGAAGCACGATGTTTTTAACAAGAGTCGTAGGTGTACACGCAAGAGCGCCAGCGACAGAAAATGACTTAGCCCACGTGCTATGCACTATACTTTATTCAACAAATGTCTGATTTTTGCGAATTATTATATCAGTAAAATAACCAACCTATTGATACACAGACACTGACATCAAAGTTGTAAGATTGATTGTACTACTCATTCCAAATATATTTAGTGTCGAGATTATTTGCTCTCGTGATAATAGTAGTTTGTTTTTGAGCACGGTCGATAATAACTTTGGAAGAATGTATTTATGGATTCAAATGCGTTTATTTATGACCCCCATAAACACACGCTGTTGAGGAACATAAAAAGCCGTCTGCTTTTTGACAAATTATTAACCACCGATCGGTAAATGGTAATTTAGGGTTTACTTTGCATATCGATACTGCCATTCTAATATGCCCTATCCCACAAAATTTCACATTTACACTGTTTTTGAAAATTGGAATCATTGTAACAATGTGCAGCTTATGTAAAAATTTTAGAGGTCAAATTGGTTATTTAGTATTTTTAAATAAATATTCTAATATGTTGTATCCCACACGCAGACTTTCGCGCATTCTAATATGTCGTATCCCACATTCGGATAGGTTTAGTCACGCTTAACATTTTTGATTTTAAGTTAATTTTAAGGAAGCAATTAACGACATGAGTATGAATGTAATGATGCATAATTTTTTACTCTTCTTACAGCATATAATTCAAAATTATTTATTCACTACAAGTGCCTGTATTTTATGAAAACATGAAAATAAATTTGTAGGTTATACCAATGTAAACATATTACAAATAATTTTTCTTTGCCGACCGTAAAACGTTTTTACCGTCTCCTGAAAAATTTCCCAAATGTGCCCTGATAGCACGACTTGATTGTGAAAAAGTTGGTCATTCATTAGTTTCCGACCAACTTGACGACAAGTTGTCGACAACTTTAGCTTTTGCAACTTTTGGTTACAAGTTACCGCCAACTTTCTGAGAAAGTTGGCGCCAGTATGGAGCTGCAACTGGAATGCAAGTTTCTGAGAAAATTGAAAGGAAACTTACCGTCAACTTATGATTGCCAACTTTTGCAAGCAACTTTTGCCACCAATTTTCTCAGAAAGTGACCGTCTACTTATTGGATTTCCAACTTTTGCCACCAACTTTCTCAGAAAATGTCTATCAACTTTGGAGGGACCAACTGTTGACGGCCAACTTGGTGTCCAGTTGCGGCTGCAAGTTTCTCGTCAGTTTCTCGCCAACTTGGCTATCAGGGTGGGATAGGGCATATTAGAATGGCAGTATCGATATATTATAAGTCGCGATAATCGGGCATGCGTTGAATAAACATTTTTAAACCAAAAAAAAAAATTTTTTTCTTGAAAATTGTACAATTTTACATCAGTATCGCGTTTTTCCCCGGACTCTCCTTTGTATATATTTTTACGTAAGCATTGTGATAATTGAATTGAAATTAATTAATGAATAATTATTTGAATACTCATAATAGCAACCGAACGCATAATGATTACTAAAAATAATTAAAATCGAAGCTTGAAACCGTCACGAATTTTAATATAAAATTAATTGATTAATGTATTAATACCGTTATACTAATAGAATTTTAATGGAATACAACGTTTCTATGGTTATTTAACTATGCTGTTGGAAGAGCTATAACAACATCGATGATATTTACGTTTTATATTACAATATATGTATGTGTATATATTTTAAACGTGAAAATCCTTTTATGCATAAATTTTATTAATACTCGATTTTATATTATACTCTATGTTCAATTATTAAAATTCTACAAATTACGAAATTGTTTTTAAACTCACGAAAATAAACGCGAGTAAAACATTATATTATTTTTAGTCGCAAATCTATTTATTTTTATTATACTAGAAGGGGAATGTGAGGTAATTGCGAATGCAGGGTGAAACCGAGCGACGCAATTTTTTGCTTCCACCTACCAGCGAATTCTTACTAAAATCATTTTTACGCATGCTAAGTGTTTTTCCAGTATAAATTTCCGGAGATTACTTCGCATTTTCAGGTGAGACAATTTATTATTTTTTGGTTTATTCTATAAATTTAATTTACTCTATTGATTATGTTACTGAATAAATAATTAAAGAATAGTAATTTAGCAGAAACTCTATTGGTTCAGTTTTAAATTAAAGAGTATATATGTAGTCTTTTTTCATATTTGTTTTTTTTTCGCATTTCACCGGCGTAACGATGACGAAAGTGGGTTGGTATAGAGTAATGGCGGCGTTCGGCTTTACCCCACATTGATCACAGATGAATATATTGAAAAAAAAAATTATTTTTTGTGTTAATAATTTTGATAATTCTAAACGAGCAAAGAAGATGCAAATATTTGAAGGTATATATATCAGAACAATATATGAGTAATTCAAGACCTGATCGTAATTATACATCGTGTAATTTTTCAACGTAAAAAAATTGATACTTTTATTTCATACAAGGAAATATATACTATAAGCTGCCGAGTCAAAAAACAAATTCGGATTTAAGTCTCAAAGTTCTCAATGAGGTTTTTGAGGATAATTTTAAAATTTGAAGATCGACAACAGTATAGAAACTTATCCTAGTTTAGTCCTCAAAGTAGTAGTTACGGCCAATTTCACAACTTTGAGGACTAAACTGGAATAACATAATTTGGATTAGAGCCTCAAAATACTCAAAACATGAAGGAATAATTTTTTCCGCATTTGATCCTCAAAAATCTCATTCGACGTTTTCTCTTCCCTCTCCTTATCCACAAATAAAATTACCCCCTTCTCTTTTTTCATGAACGCAATACTGCTGTTAAATTATTATAACAACATACTTAAAAGTCGAAATAAAATGGTATGAGTGTCAAAACTGTTGTACTGTTTCAGTTCCAACGCTTTTTAATTAAAAAGTAATCAATTTTTTTTGTACCTAAAATTTTTCTATCTAAAATTTTTCAAAGTCCGAAATTATAACTTTTCATTCGTTGAAGATTTTGAGATCTTAGTTATAATTCAAAATCGATAAATTATTCGCATTTAGATCTCTTAGTTCTCATTGAGGATTTTGAGTACTAAAGTAGAGTTACTTTCTGGGCGGCAAATAAAACTAAAAAGGAATTGAGGTTTTTGAGGACTAATCTATAATTTGTTTTTTGACTCGGACTAGCTTGTATCTTATTAACTAATTAATTTATAAAAATAATTATCTTATAATATTTTACTCCGGCCTTTGTAAGTACCCTGTTATCTAACTCTAAAATTAGGTGAGTAGTCAAAATTAACACACTTAACAAATAACATTCGAACGCCATATGCAACCTATTGAAATTTAACATGCCGTAAAACGGGTTTCAAGTGACTACAAAGAACTACAGTTTTTTCATGTCTTTAAACATAAAACATATCTAATGTGTGTTAAAATAATACAATTGTTTTCATAGGGAATTTGCAGTGCTCTTACATTAAACTCGAAACAGGCTGATATAATTTTAACTTTTACCATTTATTCGCTAGAATAACGAGAGGGAAATTCTTATTTTAAAAATTTATCAATTTGATTTGTGAGAATTCTATATGTCATAAAGTAAATAATCTACAAGTTTTCTTGACTTCCATAAGCAATCACATCAAAAAACATATAAAAGTTATATACTCTTCATTACTTACAGTATTTTGAGATGATAGTTAAATACCACTTATAAATATTTTGTAAGTTATTGAAATACTTTAAGTCTTTCAAATATTTAGAGAATAATTTTGATATTTCTTATCACAGTATCAATTGAAAAAGATGTTCTTCAAGTATTTAGATATAGAAATGAACAGCAAGTTTGATTGAATAATAGAGAAAATAATTTATAAAAAATTTTTTAGGACAGATTATTAAAATAATTTTCTCTAATTATATACTGATTAAAAATAGTCTCTTGGAGTATTTAAATACACGATAAATATCAAGCATAATTGACTTAGAAAAAGTTGGTGGATAGAACGAGCAGGTATAAGGAAAAGTTTAAACTGAAAATAAAGACAAACTCGACGACTGCTGCTGAAGCTTTTAACCTAACGGACAAAAGTAGTTGATCAATAAACATTTATAATTTATTTTAATACCGGTTAAATTTTTAATAATGATAACTGATGATTTTTTCAAATGCAACCGAAAATTTTTTCATAAGTGAAACGTAAAAGATTTAACACAATATGGTTTAAAAAATGACTTTTCGTTCACTTATCACCTTTACGCTATGTTTTGAAAATTTTATTCAACTGACGTCTTAAATGAAGAAAAAAAAATTTTTTCAATTTGTACGATTTTTTATAGCTGTCACTGTTTCCTTCAAGAGCTTTTAAATGTAAGAAAAAACATATCAAACTACCAACCAAATCGGATAAATCACTCATGAGACAGTTTTATTTCTATTCTATACTTTTTTTTCCTTCACTCGAAAATTGATAGTGACAGCAGCTTTAAATTTTTCAGATCTTCGTTTTTCACCGAGTATACACCCGATGAAAGTATTAGTATGACTAAAATGTACTGTGATTTCAAATTTATCAAAGTATTCTATTCTGTTTCAGTCATTCGACACTGTAAAAGAAATAAATGTCAGATTTTTCGGTGCTAAATTCAATTCCAGATGCGCTGTTAAAATATACCGATAACGGTAATGTTATTTTTCACCATAACTGTACCCAAAGTTTACATTCCTACTCTGTTTAGAGGAAAGAAAGTCATACTCTTCTTTTATGAAAAAACAAATGATAAAAAACACTGAATGCGCCATTCTTCCCTTGAGCAGAGGCCAAAATTTAAACTTTCAGGTGCAGATCTGGTAAAAAATTGTATACACACCACGGAGGAAGGTAGGACGTTCCAATCCACGTGTTTGCTTTTGGCTCGGATAGGCATTTACACACGCGGATTGAAATGTCTTATTTTTTGCCCTAAGTGTGTAATATACTATTTTTGAAGAGTGTTAAAATTGGATTTATCTGAACGTAGCTTTTTTCTCAACAGTGAACTTTGAATACGGTACAGTCAAAGATCCCTAAAGTTACGTTCCGTAAAGTTGTTAGGATACATTCTCTAAAATTTGTCGTATTTTACCACACTGAAATTTTTAGAATAAAAATATAAATACGCGATTCTGGCGCGCTATTCAAATATCTGTATCGATTTCAATATCAATGACGTGTCTTGCATAGGGGCATAATTATTCTCATAAGCATGTAGAGATAAGGGGAAAGACCAACTTTAGGAGACTTTGACAGTATTCAAGTTATTAAATTTCATCCTTAACAAATATTTAATCGCAGAATTAAAAATATCACATAAAATCGTATTTTCTTAAGCAAACTTTTAATAATATTAATTACGAGAGTAATTATAATAATGACTTTAATACTTGAAAAAAATATTAATAATTTATATAGTGTAGAGAAACAATAAATTAAAGTAAATATTATTATCAAGAGAAGCTACACTATAATGAAAAGATTTTTAATTAAATCCTTGCCGGTTATCTAATTTACAGCACTTGTATATACTCGTGGTAATTACATTTGCCTATATTGTACTACAATGTTATTTTTATCATCAACGTTTATAATTATTTTATAAGTGATTATAAAGAGAGATATCTTTTTACTACTTTTAAAATTAAAATACTTAAAAATTTTAATAGCTAAGCGTCACCAAAAATTAAGATTTTTTTATTTAAAATGAATATATTAACTATCAAGAATATTAGAGTAATTCTTTCTGTACTTAACAATTGTATTAAAAATATAATAGTACATCATTAACCTTAATTACTTTGTACCATGATACATGCCGATTATATTATAATTCACTAGAGTATATGTGGATTATTAATGAGCTTATAAATTCTAACTAACAATCAACGTGTTATATAATTGATAGTATGATTAAAATATAACAGAATAACATATTGTCCAATGTTAGGGTTAAGTATGAAAAAAATATTTACGACCACATATGGGGTCGCGTAGAAACTTTAGAAATTTTAATTACATGCTTTATTTATTTAGTATTCGGTTGTTTTAACTTCCCTCTATGAAAATTAAATATTTTCAAGAGAACGAAAGTTATTGGTTTTAGCCCGATTTTCGAAAATTTCACTTATTACGAATTCGAGACTATTCCTGTGACTGCAACAAGAATGGATCTGTGACTGCAATAGGACTGATCTTGTAGCTGTAACAAGACGGGTCCTGTTGCAGCCAAAGGTTATTCCTGTTGCAGCAACAAACCCATGCTACGGAACTTATTCCTGTTGCAAGACTTGTTTTTTTTCGTGTACGATAGCAATCATACAATACTACCTGAAAAATATATAAAATCCGATTTTATACATTGTCTAGATTATTTTTATCCAAGTTGTTATTTCCCGGTAATTTGATCCTGATACCAATATCGCGATGTTAACTTTCAGCCCAACACTGAGTCATTGTCAAGTTTATAACTATCTCAATCTTTAACCTTTAGTAATTGATTTATTGACCCTTGTTGTGGTTAGGTCTTCTAACAATTGGTCTGTTGATCCTTGCTCTTTGTAATATAGTTCGCCAAAAACGAAAGCCATTTAATAAAACAGCTATCTATTAAATCAAATTAGCTTTCTACACTTTTAACATTTATCCATTCGTAACCATTAACTCACGTCTATCGGACTATTTAATTTCAATTTCTATTATTATCCAAAATATTGATTTGCTAGTTTAGTAAATAGTATTATTAGGTTTACTAATAAGTAAATAATGCTAAAAGTTTTAATTTATACATGACAGTTTAAAATTCAAATCCTCAGGGAAGTTACTTTGTAAAAAATCACTTCGCATATGGAGTAAATGAGAAGTTTGATTTTCCAGCAACGTGATTATGAAGTGATCTGGATTTTTAAAAAATCGCATTCACTCCGATTTCGGAGTTTTAATATTAAAATAAACTCACCTTTGGAGTGAATTATACTCCAAGGGGGTTAAATGAATACGCAGTCATCTACTTCGCATTTACTCCGAATTCAATTTGCGTTCACTCATAAATTTTTTTACGGTATAAAAAATTTAAAAATTATTATTATTATTATCATCATCAATGTCATTAATGCTTAAAACAGTAATCTGAGATAAGACATACACGACATCATGTTACTGATAAATCCAACAAGTATATCCGGGTGGAAACGGTTTAAGACGTATATATACTCAAAGAACATCTTACGGTCTGGTATCTAATCTGTTTGATTATATATAATAAGTAGTTCGCAACATACTACCACTATTACAAATATGATGAAAGTCTTTGACGTCTATATACTTTGAATTATAAATATATTGCTGCAATATTATTGGAAAAATCAATAATTCGGAGTGTATACATACATGTATATGGATTATAGTGGTTAAAAAAAAGCCCCATTATTTTATTTTTTTTTTAGCAGTAATGAAAAAATGCTTAAGTTTTTTAAAGTTCCAAAAATAATCAACTCGAAGTTCAAAATTGTCTTAAATTTAGAAGCTTATGGTTATAAACTTTCTTGGAACAAACTTTTTTTTTACATGGAAATGAATTAAAAAGAAAATCACTTTCCATAGCATTGACAATATAGTGAATTTTTAAATGAGATTTTGGACTCATTAAAATAATTATACACAGAAAAAAATAATTTCTTGGCCCAATAAATATTTTGTAGCATGAATTGAAGACAAAAATTTTTCTTGGCTCAAAAATTTTTTCTCGCCCCAAGAAAATTTTTGTTTTCACTTTGTAATACAAAAAATTTCTTGGGTCAAGTAAAAATTTTCATAGAACAAGAAAAAATTTTTTGCGCCAAGAAATCTTTTTTTTCGGTGTAGATTTTAATTTTTTTATGTTAAGGATGTTTTCAACGTTCAAGAAGAATTTTGCTATATGACGAATTTTAAAATTATTTACGCAAGCAAATGAGCTCTTTTCTAAATCTATATTTATATCAAATTTTGAAATTGTAAGTCCAAAAATTTGCTCTGGGAATCTTGCAATAGTATTTTTTTTTTTTCAATTTTTGTTTTCTAAACAAAATTAAATTACTATATATGTTATATTTAAAAAAATAATTACTTTAATCTCTTGGAGTCTACATCATTTCACCTTAAAATAAAAAAAAGAAACTTTTAATGGCAACTGGGAATGTGTATTATTTTCTTCCGATCTAAGCGAAAAGGTTTAGCTTATTCAGCATAAAAATGTGAATTTTTCCCTTAGCGCCTTCTTATCGCCAGCCCCTCCTCTTTATTCACAATAACTCGAGTTGCGTGAGTGAGAAATATGCGAACAATTATAATATGCATTACTAAAACATAGGGATTAATTTCAAAGTTATAAAGATGACACGAAAAGCGATTTAGAGTAGTAAATCAGACATCATGAGAGCAGGTTGAATGTAGGCCCTTTGCTCAGTATTAAAGTAGTTGATGTACGTTCCAAGTTCTGCACTCGACCCCTTCTACATAATTGATAACACATTGGACCCCTGTCTCCATCCCGCAACTAAGTGAAATTCTTGTAAAGTTTAATTTAATTATATGACTTCCAGCGAGGCGATTAATCGCTTGCCGAAGCGTTTCCGATAGCCAAACCCCGTTTGTCTTACGTTACGGAAGTCATATATCGATTCTTGCTTTAGAAACTTAGAGAGCGTCGATGTCTTTACCGACGCTCTGGCTATGGCGTCGCTGGCATTCACTTTAAAGCTCAGCTTCCCAAGTTTAGTATTAGTCTTTACTTGTTCACTCCTTCACTCCTTCTTCCTGCCTCGATTCTTATACTTTTTTTTTATCATCATCTTCTCTTTAGTTTCTCACTCTTGGTTTTTTTTCTTCTTCTTATAAAGATCTTTCTCAATTTTAAAAACTAAAATCTGGAGAATATACGATTCTGACAAACTACCAACGACTTTTTAATGATACTTACTATATACTTTTTATACTTCATTTACTCGAGCACTTCGGCGTCTCCAGATAAACAATAATAATAACAACAATTGCAAAAGTTAAATAATATTCATTTTTTCTTTTTGTTTTTGAATTTCAGATAAAGTTGAGTGAAATGGTGTATCAAAAAAAAACAAACAAATGCTAAAAAATATTGCACTTTATCCAATAGGAGATTTTTCATTGATGTACTCTCATATCAACAGTTCATAGAGTCCAATAAATCCATATCATGAGGATGTTTAGAGAGACAATAACAATATAGGAATAATTCGTATGTTGTTAAGATAGTGAATTTTCCTATGGTGTTATAGTGAATTTTCCTTAATGACACAGTGGAAATTCATATGTGAACACAGGAAATTTTACTATAGAACATAAGAATACTGCCTGTTGTCTTTTCTTTGTGTACACGGTAAGAAATGCTGGCGTTCAACACCATGCTGGTATGGTCTCAAGACAGATACTAAAATGGTACGTGAAATATTCCAAGACAGTACTGTTGCAAGTCCCAGAAGTATGGCGTTATTTACTATACTGTATAGTACTGGAGCTATTGCATTGCTCACACGTATGCATAGCAAACACGGCGAAACAGCATGGCCCTGAGACCCATGCCACAATGCCGAGGGCACAACGCTACTGGTTTTTCCCGCCACAATTTTTGGTGTGTCAATCAATGTATACTATCGTATTACCGCCAAAAGTGTATAGATGTCGTTAGATTAGGTTTATCTGCCAGAAGCATTGTGGATACGGCAATGCAGTATGGGCCTGACGGCCATACTGACATTGCGGCGTCCGCGCCAACTTGCCAATGTTACTATTCTCGCAATAGGCGAATCATCCATGCATACAATTTTACAACGTATAAAAATCTTCGATACCATACAGTATGGCGTTCATGCCCATACTGGCATGGTGATATACGCAAATATTTCTTACCGTGTAGGAACTGTTTCTACGTACAGGGTCCATTGCTATCAAATATCAGAACTCATCCAATATAAAATTGGAACTGTTTCATTGATAATTCCAATAGAAACCTATGGTATTTCACATAAACTGTAAGCAACCCTTCCTATATTTTTTTTTTTTTTAGTATATTGATTCGAAAAATATATTAGTGTTTACAATTTACGATTAAAATAAAATTCCATGAGCTATTAAATAATTTTCTCAATGCTAAATATGTATTTTTATTTAGAGGATAAAAAATGTAAGTAAATCCTGCCATAAATATAAATGATATAATTTAAAAAAACCATTTTGATAAAATACAATATAATTGTATAATCAAGTAAATTATTGGATAAATGTTTAATAATTTTCGCTCTATCGTATACAGTAAAGAAATATACCCCTCTTATATTTCTGTGCTCTTACATGTCTTCTCTTTATAATAATATCCTCTTAAAAGTTACGATGAGGAGAGATATTTACGTAAAACCCAGCAGAAACTTTGAAAAATAAACAGTCTATCCTTGAATGTATAAACTTTCACAGCATCTTCTGTATGTATTACTACCCATAACTTTACGTTCAAAATTATTATTACGTGGATTTACGAGTTTATTTTTTTTACTAAACCTTCGAGTACTTAACGGCTAGATTAAAATGATTTAAATATCTAAATGATAAATAAATAGGACCAATAAATATTTAAATAAAAGTTAATTGATAGTTATTATAATTTTTAATAAAGAACCTAAAAGAGTTAAATTAAGTTTATTACTGATAGTTTAATTGATAAAATTTTTTAATCATACTGATATATATATATATATATATATATATATATATATATATATCTGAATGAATAAAAGAAGCTGCGTGTCCTCATTATAGAGTTTTATTAAGTAAAATTTCATGTCCCTGTTTTAAAAGTGATAATTTTAAAGTAATTTCATTATCATACATCCCGTTGAGATTTTATTCACTCTCTTTGTCTAACATCTTGAGTCATAATCACTTTTATACGTCAATAGTTTTTTAAAAACCATAAATCATTAAATTATTCTTAATGAGTTGTGACATTGATGAATAATCGATTCGATCTAATTCTCTCTTTGCGTAATATTAAGCCACGTTTCCCGAAGGATGCTGGATATATTGAATAAAAAAGATATTTTTTTCTCGAAAGTTAAATTAAAAGTTCCATTGAGAGAAGAGAAAATTCAACTTTGATTAAAACTAAATAATAAAAAAAACCGTTTCTTTATAATTTAAGAAATAGTTTTTTTTAAAAATGTTAGCATACTCGACTTTGCTTGGATTTCCTGTGTATATTTATGATGTTTGTATGCACTACTGACGATGCTAAACTCAACTAGGATGAGTGAGTTCTGGTTGAAGCTGGACACGTGGGAATCATACCCGTGACAAAGTTTATTTATAAAATGGAAGTTACGTGAGAGAAGAAAAGACGACGAGGACGATGACGACGATGAGAACGACGACAACGAGCGTGGATAAGCTCTTTAGACTGGATAAACTTTCCGGGCACCGCATCCTCATCGATTGTGGCTCCAAGCCAAAGCCTTCTTATCGTACATAATATTTTACGTGTGAGAAACTTGTATCACTGTTGTATGGTGTGTGCCCCTCTCACTAAAATTCAACAAAAACTAAATCTCAATCACTCTGCTTATTTTTTTTTGTGTTCACTCCACTCGACTTTTCATCTAACATCTATATTCTTAAATACGCCATTGTGTTATTTTTTATAAAAAAAAATATATATGTATATATATAAATACATCAATATCTATGAATGTATATAGCGTAATGATATTATAGAGTTAAAAACAATTATCCAATTGGTTTTGACTAAGTAAGTTCAACTATCGAAAGATGAAACTTTGGTTCAATGATGAGCTTCTCCGGTTTGTCAAAAGTGTATGCTTAATCTTTGGCAACTTTGTTAGAGGCACGTCAGTTTGCAAAAGCAATCGAAACTCAACCGTAATCGGATTTAGAAAGTTATCCAATCGTCTCTAGGTCTTGGAGAAGTACTGAGAGATTGCAGAAACGTCTTTAGGTGTGACAGGTATAGCTATTCACTTGAATCTGACTGGACTTGTTTTCTATTTCTCTCTATCTATACAAACATACATAAAGCTATATATTGTATCTATGTATTTGGTTCTCGCCCTCTCTCACCTTCACTCCTTCTGGCTTTTACACATCGTTACGCCTATAAGCCAGGTCGTTGACCATATATCCCGCAGAGAGTACAAGATCGATAGCAGAGTTTGGAATAACATGGTTCAGCATTATAAGTGAGAGAGACAAGCTAATACCCATAACAGAGTTTACCGGTGGAATTATATGTCCAGTCAATCCACAAAATTCCCAATATGTTTTCATATTACAAACTAATGATTAGTATACACTAGTGAGTTCTAACATGCGGTAACTTATACATGCACTAAAATGACGAGTTGATAGATTTACTCTTGTCAAACCAATCAAATCTAATTACATAAATTGTTGGTAATATTGGATCATGTTTGTTACAACATTCAATGAGATTATATTATATCATAATGTATAAATGTATAGAGTTTCGCTTTTAGATGGGATTTCAAATCAATAAACAGTTTCTGTAGTATTATCAATTATTTGCATTACAGATGCTATAGAATAGCATCATAGCAGAAGATACCGTACCGGTAAAATGCCACAAGTGCGTAAAGAAATTTTTTTTTAAGAAATGATTTGGAATCGATTTTGGTGGAGAGATCGATAAAAGTTAAAGTTTTTATAGGGAAATTAAGTAGATTTGAATTTTTTTTTTTTTTTTTTTTTTTTTTTTTTGCTAATTGGTGTACTTTCGGTCTAAAAGTGAAAAATAACGTTTTTTATTAATTCGTATTTTTCATTGCTTTTTTTGCATGTCCTCTATAGCGGCCGGAAATTAAAAGGGTGTGTAAGAGTTTGATGATAGTTAAATTAATAAAGATTTTTTATTTGTACCTGCAGTCAAAAAAAAACATCGCATTGAAATAAAATTTTTTTATACGCTTTTATGGAAACTGTAACGCGAAATCATAGATAATAGTGCTTAATTTGAAAATCTGATAATCAAGCATTCACTTTATGAAATGAATATATATTAATATCATTGAATTACAGTTATGGATATATGAATAAGTGAGTAATGCGAAATTATGTAATATTAGTTCTATGATAAATTAATTAATAACTGGAATTAGTTATGATGAAACTCAAATGATTTAAATTGATATCCTTATGTTTTAGGGAAGAGAAGGGCAAAGTGGGCTCCTTAAGGAAAAAAAATTATAATATCAATAATTTTTTTTACGCGTTTACTTCTTTTTAGACCCTTGATACTTATTTTCACTTCATTATGCTGCGTCCATTAAAATTGAAAAATCGAAAATTAGGGTAAAGTGGGCCCTCCTAAATATTTCGGATTTGATATCTTTTATTCTTTTCACGTGATATTTGCAAATAACCATAAAACAATTGTATTTTAATTATATAAAAAATCATTTTAATAGTCTGCTGCGATATAACTTCAAAACGTAATTTTATTATCTTTAACTTTCTTAATAAATTATATTTAATGAACAGTTTTGGTGGTCTATTTTAGCCCTCATTATATAAGAAATTTCGAGAAGCTTATTATCCGCCCGAACTTATTGACGTACAGAAAATTTTAAGGGGCCATTTTGCCCTCAGGGGCCCACCTTACCCCCTCCTCTCCTATATGAATAATCTAAAAATTCGTTTGATATAAACTTTAACCAAGATTTCAGTATTTATGTATAATAATTATGTATTACATGTATTTGACATATAGTTAATAGTGAAATGGTTCGTTTTCTGGCAAATGTAAAAAATAAAATTTTTATTACAATAGCGGGATTCTTTAATCACAACACATTAATGGTTTTTTTTTTTTTTTTTTTGGAAAAAATCAAAACGCCCACGCAGGGCTGAATAATTTTCATTGATAATTAACACAATGCTACGATATATTGATAATTATTTTATCTTTTTCACCCAACATGAAATATTATAGAAACTTTGTTTTCACTCGAAAAAAATAATGATATGAATTATAAAAATTTTTTTTCTAAAAATTGAAACTCTGTTATGATTTAAATGATTAACTTCAGTTCTATAGCATATTTAACTTTCAATGCAAGTGACAGATAGACATCGAGAAATCTCAAAAGTATTCCGCTATGAACACATCGAAAAATTCGTTAAAATAGCAAGTAAATTAAATACGCTAAATATATAAAATATATAAAATAAAATGTGATCGCTGTGTTGCATTTTTTAAAACCTGAAATTTAAAGACTTCAATATGCTATTTGTAGATTTTATTGTCACTGATGAATATTCTCTACGTTCATTCCAATCCCAATCATGCAATTTTTCATATAGAGATGTTCGGGGTTTTTTTAATAAATAAAATTGTTGGAAAAAAAAATATTACCATGCAATTTAGTCAGGTGAACATAAAATATTTGTTCCTTCAAATATTTTCAATTTACAATGAAATATAAATTCGTTTTACGTTTATACATCGTTAGTTCAATTAAAGCTAATTGCCAACTTGTTAATACACTGTAAAAAACAGAGAGTGAATCCGGAGTAAAGACGGAATTTATTTCAATCCCAGAGTTTTAATACTCGAATAAGTTTGTATTCAATAAAACTAACATTTTTATAAGAATTTTAATTATTTTAATAGTATCTTATACATTTTGTGGAATCGGTATTATACTCGAGTGTGGGTTTGGCGGCATAAGCGAAGCGAGAAGATTTGCATTATTAGCTGATTATAATTTTTTTTAATCATTTCGTGCAAATGTATATAAAGGGAGCTCGCAATTATTTACATTACGAGGGAAGTAAATAAATAAGAATCATCCACTCCTATAACTAAAATTAGTATCTTTTATGCGGAAATACATACAAAGGAATCGATGGAATATTTTATGGGAATTATTCCCATAATGTGCGGCAAAAAAATTTTTAAAATATCGATTGTAGGAACGATATTTAAACTGTAAATATTTTGATCTACATAAGTAATAAACATGTAGAGGCTTTTTTAATTGCAACTATTTTCTTATACATGTAGATATGTATGTATGAATGTATGTATATATTTATATAAATCGTTGAATTCATGTATATGTATACAAACCATTTCCTCATTCCTATTACTTCCGCTCATTCCGTCCATTTTATTGGCAAACGCTATCTAATTATCTAGCCGGGTAAACACTTGAGAATTTGCAGACCCTGAGTATGTAAATACTGTACATGCACTGTATGGCGAGCCAAAATTATTGAATCTCAATATTGAAACAACGCTGTTAAATCAATTGTACTTTTTTAAGAGAATGATGGTGGAAATAAGCAGTCTAGTATTACAAGCTGATAAAATTACTGTTTTTATTTAATTGTTTTTAAATTATTTGGTATTCAGGTTTGCCTCCCAGTGTTATAGTCATCGATAATTTGATTTTTATTATCTTTCTCGATTTAAATATTTTCATTTGAAGTTCCAACTGCACAGAGAAAAATTTATGGTAACAATTACAATATATTCGGGGAATGGTACCCATAACGCATGGTAACCAGTTTTTTTAAAATGTTGATTATAGGAACGGTAGTCATGTATATATTATAGTAATCATTACTATAATATTATAGTAATCGTTACCATAACATCAAGGTAACCATTTCCATAACAGTATGGTAACCATTACCATAATATATGTGAACCACTACCATAATACTATGGTAATAATTCCCATACATTATGGGAATGATTACTATAATATATGGTAACGTTTACCATAGTATAATGGGAACGATTACAATAATATTATGGGAATAGTTACCATAATATACAGGGTTTCTTTCCATATGCACTCAGGAACTGTTACAATATATATATAGTTATAGGATTGGTTCCTATTTGCTAATGGAAACTATTCCTATGAGTATGGTAATCATTACCATAATTCTTTCACATGCAATATAGGAACTGTTACCATAATGATGGGAATCATTCTCATACATATGGGAACTTTTCCCAGAAAGTATGGGCCTATATCCCATAATTCCAAGTAATTAAAACGATAACGGTATTGGATAATATTTCATAAACGTACTAGGAACGGTTACCATAAATTTCTCTCCATATGGATATAATTATTAATTATAGAATCAGGTGAACGATTGTTTGGAAAATTTTCAGGAAATCCGAACTGCTGCTGAGCGCTCAAGGTTATAGGACAGAGTGGAACGGTTGATAAGCGCTTGCCCTGGGTATCAATAATGTTATGGATAGGTCACAGTGTAGGTGACAATATTGGGGTGCCGATTTACACCCCGAAATAAGGTTAGCTTAATTTTGAATTAATCTCGGATTTACTGTGCAACTGATGAAGAGCAATAAGCAAATTTACAAATTTGGATTCAGAAGAGTACTCGTCTCTGCTGAGTTCTCTGACTAACTTTTCTTTTCACACTGCGTGTATCAAAAAAATTAATAGTGTTGCATTTCAGGACCATTTTAGGAAAGTCATGTGGCAGTCTAATTCCTATCTACGCAGACATTTTGTCTGGACTATGGATGGACTACTGCATCGACATTTTAAAAATGCTTATCAGTGTTTCTGATTCAAACGGATTATAACTAATTAATTTATTATGAATTACTATTGAAAAAATAGTATTTATTTGGTTAATAAATTTTACGAAAACGTAACAGTAGTTAAAGAATTTTTAAAAATTATTTGAAGAATTGAAATATAAATACGTTAATAATAATGATCAGTGTGACCTATAAATACATTTTAAAATCGAGATTCAAGTAGAATCTTTAGTACTTTGAAAGTATTTCAAATACTTGGAAAATATTGATAAGATTAAAAAGTATCAAAAGATTTTATCGCAGTATCTACTGTTAGAAAATGTGTTTTAAAATCTTTGAATACAAAAGTGAATGTTGAAAAATTTCTCTACAGTAGTTCAAGTTATTATATTTATCACATTACAAAGTTTTTAAAAACGTTACCACAGATTTTTCCGAATATTTAATTTTACAAAATCTTAAACTTACAACGATATAAAAATCAGCATACAGATATTTTTTTAATGTTTCTACTATGAAATTTATAAAGTTTGAATAAAAATTAAGTTACGGGTACAGTCCAAATTTTAAAATTCAAAATTATCGTCTAATGTCGCCTTCCAAGGTTCAATAAATTGTTTATAATTATTCAAAAAAAAGACTTTAACTTGATCAGATTTTATATCAGTCAACTGATTTATTTCCGAATTTCAATTAAAAAAAAAAAAATTCAAAATTTATTGTTTCTTAAATTTAATGTCTTTAGTTCAATGAAAAAGTTGCCTATATTGAGCTCAAATTAGTTTTTGCCTCAAATTAGGAAATAAATTCAAATATTTATTCCCCAAAAAATATATCTATATATTTTTCCGATAAAATATACTCGAGAAATGAACAGTTATATATAAAATAATTTTCATTACTGTTAAATTTGAAAAAATTTAATTTCAAAATTTATAATTCCAATAGACTCATGTGCAGTGAGTGCATCGTATGTATGAAGGTCCAGTTTTCTGAAGAGCATAGAACTTGAAATACTTTACAAGACCGTTGATAAGTAATGAAAAATGAATTTTATGATATTAATATAAAAATGTATGAAAGTAAAATTGAGAAATTGCTATTATGATTATAGATAGTGATCATTAATATAACGAATAACGAGGAAATAAAATTTGTAGATTAGTTGAATCACAAAGACGTAGATAAGTTATCCAAAGTGATGTCAATAAGGAATAAAAGGTTTAGCAATGTGAAGCTAGTCTTTTGAAACGGTTGCACCGAGAGAACCTTACTGAAGACAACGGAGAACTACGAACAGACAACGTAGAGCATACAATTCCGGGTTAGCTGAGGGTGCGCATAATGTACGTGAACAATGCGGAAGCATAAATTTATCTTTTCCCAAGAATTTTCGTATGAATGAGAGAATTAGAAAGAAAAAAATGAGTAAAAATTTAAAAAAGAATAAAACAAATGGAATAAAAAAATAAAAGGATGAAGAGGGATTCCAGGAAAGGAATTCCCGGATGCAAGAGATTGAGAAAATGGCTCTTATACCCATTGACCAACCGAAGAAAAGAAAAGAGGATGGTGCTCTCCCTCTACAGTCTTTCAACATAGAGTCGTTAGAGTTGAGATATATCTCTGGCGTTTTTCCGGGGTACCACCGTTATATATTAATGTTTACGATGGGCAAAAAAGCTTGCGTTTTTACCCATATTACAACGGCTAGATTAAGATCCAGTTACATATAAAATATTGGCGACGTTCGATATGAATTGCTTTTTTCAAGAAAAATATTTTTTTCGTTTTTCTTTTCATCTAAATTTTATTACATCTCATTTTAGATAAATTCGAAAAATCATAAAACCAAAATACTGTGAACGTTTTTTACTGAAAAAACAATAGTGTTCAATATTGGCATTTAATTTTTATTTAAATATTCACTCTTTCAGAGTATATTATGTAAAAGTATAAATAAACATTCGAATATTTATTTATTCT
This sequence comes from Microplitis deprimator, assembly GCA_964016945.1. Lineage (NCBI taxonomy): Eukaryota > Metazoa > Arthropoda > Insecta > Hymenoptera > Braconidae > Microplitis > Microplitis deprimator. The sequence goes on along the minus strand of OZ024715.1, from coordinate 13,260,723 downwards.
GAAAAAGTAAAATTCCTTGATCATGAATTTTATTATTAAACAATCGAAATTTTTTTTTTAGATGTATTGAAGAAAAATGCGATTTGATACTCGGGAAAGCCTTCGGCCCGCGCATGTGACCCTACGACTCGTGCTGGGAACAGTGCCCCCGACTCATAAGGACTATCTTAGTATCCTAACTATCCAAAATATACTAATATAATAGTAAGTGTTAAATATCCATTATTACACTGTACAAAATTGGTAAAGTGAACGCGGAGTGAATTTGGAGCGGATTACTGTGTACTTATTTAGATCCCTTGAGGCAAAAATCACTCCGAAAGAGAGTCTATTTCAAAATTGAAACTCCGAATCGGATTTAAATAAAATCCAGACCACTCCGAAATCACTCCAATGGAAAAACAACCTCCCTATTGACTCTGTGTGCGGAGTGATTTTTTCTAAAACTCCGAAACTCTGTGACGGAATGAATTCAAATTTAAATAAAATTCGTAATCACTCTGTATTCAGCCCTGATTTTTTACAGTGTACAAGTGAATAATTCATTAATAGCATATTTTTATAAATATTCAGCGATATTATATACAGCCAAAATTCACTTTTTCATACTTATATTCACTGGGTATTTTTACTTTTTTGAAAAAAAAAAAAATATATACATATATATATTTTTAATAGCCTTAAAAATAATGGTTTTTTTTTTTCTTTATTTTGGGACGAACGGGGTGTCATTAACAAAATAAAATAACATTACTTTTCAACTCAGTTCTGGAGTCTGTTAAATTGTTGACGAACAAATTCCAAAATAATAATTGATGGTTTAAATTAATTTAGTTATAAATTTTTATTAACAAATTTCTTGGGTGCGGATATTTTGTTGAAAAATAAAATATGCAGTTTAAAAAGTGGAAATCGTGTGACCTTGACAGGTCGATTATAAAGCATAACCTCTCCGCTTCGCGGTCGAGGCGTGCAATATGTTAAAATAACAATAATTTTGTATTGTTTTGAGTACATAGTTTGTGTCAACTTTGACGTAAAATTTACCACTAAAAAATTCTTTTATAATTCAAATTTTTACCCGGTGGCACATTGAATTTAATTAAATATAACTTAGACTTGAATAAATACACTGAAAAGAAAGGTTGTTTTTTTCCCGGTAAATTTTTTGTTCTGGTAGCAATACTGATATTCTGGTGGTAGGAATACCAGAGTTTATCTCACAGAGCAATATGTATACTGATTGTAGAAAAACTCGGTATTACTATAGAAATAATTCCACTGTTCAAATAAAATTAACTTGACCTTACTTTATTGACATACATGGATGTATGTAAATAGGACATTTTTTATTATAATAGATGTATTGTCAATTGAATTATTGGTGATTGAAATGGTGGGCGTTAATTGTGTAAATTTTAAATAATTACGTATAAAATAAATAAGTACATAGCAAAATTGAAATTTCCTCCAGATGATATTCATTAAATTTTTAGATTTTTTTAAATGTAATGCATTTTTTTTTTTTTATTTTTATATGTGGAATTTTTTTTACACCGATTTAACACCGGTATTTTAACACCAACGAATCACACCTCTAACACTGGTGTTATTTTATTTTAACACAGCGCAGTGTTAAATTGAGTCCATTTTTAACACCGCTCTTTTTATACTCAGCAAATTAAATAATAGGAGTTACTATCTAGTTATGGTAAAAATTTCTGCTATTAATCAGATAGTAGTGAATATTATCTAGATGATTGTATAAATCATCTAGATTGTAATATTCACCATATTTATGATAATTGTTACAATCCTGTATGTTAACTAGAGTTAATTATTATAATTATTCTAAAGTTATATTTATAATCCAGATGGTAACAGTTACCATCAGAAATTATAATTGTTACCATTCTGAAAGTAACTGTTTCGAAATTTATTGCAGAAGTAAATATTATCATCCAGACAGTTAATATTACCATCCTGATAGTAACTCCGATCATCCTGATGGTAACTATTACCATTCTGATAGTAACTGTTATCATCCTGATGGTAAATATTACCACCCTGATAGTAACTGTTATTATCCTGATAGTAAATATTACCATCCTGATAGTAACTGTTATCATTCTGATAGTAAATATTACCATCCTGATAGTAAATATTACCATCTTGATAGTAACTGTTACCATCCTGATAGTAAATATTACCATCCTGATAGTAAATATTACCATCCTGATAGTAACTGTTACGAAATTTATTGCAGAAGTTATCATCCAATAATTATTAATTCTATGAAAAAAAATTTTAAACCTAACTATTTTTGCATTTAAAAATGTTTTAATCATTCTAGATGATTGGAATTAAAAATTTTACATAATAAACATAATTACTTAATTTTCTGAGTGTACAGCGTAATAATATTTGTCAATGAAATATAATTTCAAGATGTCGTTAATAAAAAATGAATATGTATTATTGCCTTTTATCGACACTATCTTATAAATTAAATATTGAATATATTTCTAAAAGTATTATGATCTCTTAGAATTTAAAATTTTAATAGAATCGATCTGTCCCAGTTTATTATATATTTATTAAGTATACGTACATTACAATAATATAAATAGGTCTTTCATATCATGAGGACATTGTGTGATCCCTTGAGGTTCCACAACACAAAACGGAGGAAAATATCTGAATAGACCTAAATGGGAGACACTATTTGTCGTGGTCGGTGCGCAAAGGTTCGTCAGTTATCGATTTACGTGACGAACGCGATTCGAGGCGTTAACGTTTTTCCAGCGATTCTGAGCCACACGAAAGCAAACCAGGATGGGAGAAATGAAAACGAGTGAGAGAGCAAGAGATAGTGAGCGTAAGTGAGATAGGATTCAGCGAATTCGACAGGGGTAAATTTATAGCCGCGGGAAGAATTGCGCGTCCTGGCATATTCGACTCAGTAGTCTCACTTGCAGTGGCACGTTTCTAGCCTTCACACGTGCCACGTCCCATGTCCGTACCGAACCTTTCAAGAGTGCCCCAATGAAAAATGGATCTCTATCCATGTCCGAGTGAGTAAAGGAGCTGGGGTCAATCTAACCCGGAAACCGGACGTGCTTTTTTCCGTTTCCCAGCATCCACGATAATTCTAATTCCATTTCACAAAATTTTACTTTAATGGAAAAGTAAAAAATCCACTTATATATTATTAGTTTATAACAATCTTTTGATATATTTTTTTTTTATACAGAGCAGCGTCAAATAAAATGAGCGCACTAAGAAAAAATTTATTTTTTTTATTTTACTGAATACGTTTCACTTTTTATTTTCACTTTTAAAAAAATATGAAAAGTATACTAATTTTGGTGTAAATTTAAAAATTAAAATTAATCTGCATTATAATTTTAGAGTAAAAGCGCCGAAAAAATTCAGAAAAAAAAAAATACATCAGTAAGTCTTCCACTTACCAAATAGTTAAAAAATAATTAATTACGAATTTATTTATTGCAAAATTTATGACTTTATTTTATCAAACTTTCCCCTATATATTTAGGTTAACACATGAAATTCACTATAAAAAATAATATTTTTTCCCGTGATGAAAAAGAAAAGTTAATAACACAAGTTGTAAAGAATCACAAAATGTAATGTTTATTTCAGAGAGACACGTGGTAATAAAAGAAAATTGGCAGTTCTGAGTTGTTTCAAGACCCGACCATAAACAGAGTATGCAAATAAAAAGAATAAAAAAAAAAATTAACTGAGTAACATCAACAACAACAACGACATCACTAAGAATACGTGGTACATTTACTTGTGTATACATGTATACATTTACACAGCACACAATATTATTACAAAGTAAATTTCACACAGTAAGTAGGTGGAAAAAAGAATAAAGTGAAAAACTCAATGCTCTGGTCAGCCATGTTGTCTGTGTATAACAACAGCCGGCAAAGTAATATTGCGGATCAATTCAAGCCGCGTGTATTCCGCAACGTCCATGTCATTTTTACTATTTTTATTTTCGTTTAGTTTTAGTTTTTTTTTTCCTCTCTTTATACATATCCTTTACCCACAAATCTCTCGTTTCCTTCACTTGCTCTATTGAATTGTCTGCAAATAAATAGACATTGTATATAACATATATCCCGCCTTTTTTATGTTTCGGTCGAGAGCTCGTCGTGCATGTTGACACCCAACAAAATTCACGATGCATTTTCTATACTAGGTAACGTGTCAAACTAAAGACAGCAAAAATAGACAAAAAAAAAAAAATAGGAAAAAAAAAAAACAATTACTATTGGAAGAGGAAAAAAATAATAACAATTGCATTCGACCCTCGATAACGCACCGGATTTGAGTGGTCGTAGTTGAATGGTTGTTAAACGATCGTACGGTACTTGAACGTTTTAAAAAGCGACAATAACTCGATTCGGATGCCGATTGCAGAGCGGCCAACTCGTGAGAAAAATCGGCTTTCATTGAGTATACTTCTCATTGAATCAATCGCGATGAGAATAATCAATCAATATTTTATATAGATAAAATTTATTCGAAATGCAAAAAAATTATTATTATGATTCGGGTTAAAAAATAATAGTGCAAAAATAGCAAATTACCAAACTGCACTGGTAGAAGTATTTATTTGAGCCAAATTAATATTTTTTAACCGTTAATAAATGGCTTATTTGATGAACGGAAATGACACATGAAGTTAATTAAGCAGGGTTATGACAAATAATTTATAAACTTTAAAAAATCACCGGGGTAAGGCCAAGCGGTGTAGGTGTTAAAATCGGCGGTGTTAAATTTCATCACAGAAAGCGGTGTTAAAATAACGCCGCCGGTGTAAATATTCTAGACCGGTGTTAAAATACTTTACTTTGTGAATATTTTTACGTACTCGATCACTATAATTGTTTATAAATGATATTTTTTATTAATTTACATGAAGAACTTAAATTTTTTGTGTTTTATAATCTTTAAAGTTAATACTCCAAGCGAACGCAGTTTATCCCACTTTTACACCGCATTAGGATCAATAATTATTGGATGACAACTTCTGCAATAAATTTCGTAACAGTTACTATCAGGGTGGTAATATTTACTATCAGGGTGATAACAGTTACTATCAGGGTGGTAATATTTACTATCAGGATGATAACAGTTACTATTAGGATGGTAATATTTACTATCAGGATGATAACAGTTACTATCAGGATGGTAATATTTACTATCAGGATGATAACAATTACTATTAGGATGGTAATATTTACTATCAGGATGATAACAGTTACTATCAGGATGGTAATATTTACTATCAGGATGATAATAGTTACTATTAGGATGATAACAGTTACTATCAGGATGATAACAGTTACTATTAGGATGGTAATATTTACTATCAGGATGATAACAGTTACTATCAGGATGATAATATTTACTTCTGCAATAAATTTCGAAACAGTTATTATCAAGATGGTAACAATTATAATTTCTGATGGTAACAGTTACCATCTGGATTATAAATATAACTATTTAGAATAATACTATTAATTAACTCTAGTTAACATACAGGATTGTAACAATTATCATAAATATGGTGAATATCACAGTCTAGGTGATTTATACAATCATCTAGATAATATTTATTACTATCTCCTTCACCGGTATAATTTCATTTTAACACCGTGTGGAGTTAAAATAAGTCGATTTTTAACACCGTTTTTTTTACAGTGTAGTACTATTTAATTTTATTTTTTAAAGAAAGTAATACGCACAGTTATTAATTTTAAAAATATTCAGAATTTTTTCTATTTATAGAACAATTTTAAGTTGATTATATTTTGAAATTGTTATACGTAACGGACAAATGAACAATTTGCACTAGACAATGTATACATAACTTTCAATATACTGAAAGTTATTATAAACAGAAAGTGGCACTGTAGTCAAATATCACAGCTATGTTCACTTAAATATGAGATTTATTAACTATTAATAAATATATATTTGAGGCAAACAAATACTAATTTAAGCCAAATGAGGCTGAAAAACTGTTTCCAATAAATACATTTATTAATATCAAATAAATACTTCTATCAGTGTGTTAGAACACAAAATTGCAATTTAAAAAAAAAATTTCACGATTTAAAAAAAAAAAGTTTTAATAAAATTTTAGATCTAGGATGATCTACATAAATCTGAGTAGATTCAAATAGAGATATTGGTATTTAATAGATTTATTAATATTTAGTCGAATTCATGTAGGTCATTCTAGTTTTAACTTTTTTTTCGGGTATTGAAATTTATTTTTAAAAAATTTTGGTATTGAAGTAAATAAAAAAAATGAAAAATATGATGATATATTGCTGTTATCCAACATAATAAAAGTTGAACAAAGTCCAATACGAATTTTACCACCTGGCAACTCGTGACTACTCGTGACTGGTAAGATTTCGACAATTTACGTTCTTATATTACTTGTAAAATTAAATCCGAAGCGAAAAAACAAGAAGATAACAAGATTTTGTCTTCTCACGATCGCATATATTACAATTCCACGTATGGCAACAAAAAATACAAATTTATTTAACAATATGTATATATTTTTTTCTAGCTTTTTTTTTATTTTCCTCATAAAATATAGAGCTATGAGAGACTTGCGATTATTATAACTTTATTATAATATAAGGTAAAAATTTAATATTAGTCAGAAAATCCAATTTCACAGACCACTTATGAGAAAAATGTTGTATATGTAAATGGAGAGAAGACTGGTATATAGCTAGGTTAAATTATGAGTGTCAGAAAGAGAAAGAGAAAAAGGAAAAGGAAAAAAGAAGAGAACGAGTGAGCTATAAAACTATTGAAATGGAAATTCGTATAAATATTGGATTTTTTTTTTTTTATTTTATAAGACAAGTGGTATAAAGTAGTTCGCTTGCACGGTGTACGCAACTATTTTTATTGTATTTATACGCGGATATGTAGTGCACAAGAGTGAAAATAAAAAAAATTTTCCGAGGATGCACAAGGGTTGCGCGGAAGATAGATTTAGTTGGCATTTCTGGTGGCCCACAGGTACTAAACTCGTATATTTCACAATAGTGTACTAGTAACTAACAATTCGTAGTTTGTGGCCCGCCGCTATATTTTCGTCAGTTGATTCCCCAAAGCTCTCGGAAGCTCTACCAATTTATCGTTGACCACCACCATTTGGGATATGTTAGAAATTCTTGTTCGATTCTAAATCAACGCTTAATTTACCTCTGTCCAATTAATTAATTGCTTTCACAAATTATATTACAAGTCTTAGATCAGAACCATTAATATCACGGATAAAAAAAAAGTTTGATAAAATCGTCCAATGTGAATTGATAGCCATAATTAAAATGTCTTCGCACTAAATTATAATTTATTTCTTTTTAAAGTATTCATAAATTAACTTTATTCAATCCTTTGTTATTTTTAATATATTATACGTAATTAATTTTTGTTTTTTTCCAATGGAATTTTGTTTCCCTTTTTTTTTTAGGACTTTTTGAAATGCGAACTAAAGCGTCGTGACTAAATAATTTTTGATAAAAATATACCCGAGAAAATCAGAAATGGAAATTTCGATAGATCTTTTTTTTTTTTTTTATAAGGCCTCGAAATTTCTAATTTCATGTTTTTTCTGATAGTAACAAGTAATTGTAAGAGTTCATCTGACATAAACTTTAATTTAATAATCTATGGGAGATTTCACTCATTTTTTTTTATTTGGAATGAAAATCAATAAAAATTATGAAAAATTTTTTCCATTCAACTCAAGATTTCCTTGGGCTTCGGAAAATGCGTTCTAAATTTCTCTAATATTAGTAACAAATAAACTCATAAATCCCAATGATCATTATGATCATCCTGATGATTATTATGATCATCCGAGTGACTATTATGATAATCCCGATGATTATTACGATCATCCGGATGATCATTATAATCATCCTGATGATCATTCGGATGATCATTATAATCATTATGATCATCCCGATGCTTATTATGATCATCCCAATGCTTATTATGATCATCCGGATGATCATTATGATCATACCGATGATTATTATGATCATCCCGATGATTATGATGATCATCCGGATGATCATTATAATCATCCGGGTGATTATTATGATTATCCGGATGACTATTATGATTATCCGGATGACTATTATGATCATCCGGATGACTATTATGATCATCCGGATGACTATTATGATCATCCCGATGATTATGATGATCTTCTGGATGATTATTATGATCATCCCGATGATTATTATGATCATCATGATTATTATGATTATCCGGATGACTATTATGATCATCTCGATGATCATTATCGGTTATTTATAATTTTTTTATCAAAAATGCGACACGGAATGAGTGATTTTTCAAAATGTTCAATCACGGACACACGTAATAACATTGATCGATAAAAACATGAGTAAATCATTAATAAATCCAATATCAATTGTTTCAATAAAGAACAGTCAAATAGAATGACGAAATCATAGTCTGTATTGAATCATTGTGTCTACGATGATGACAAGTTAGTTAACTCTGAAACATAAATTAACCACTCAATTCAGCAGCATATTCGAGTCGAATTTACACAGTGATGGATGTGATGTATAAAGAGCTGGTAGCTTGTGTTGAACACAAAATTTCACTCAATTATCAACAAGATAATCTCCTTGTGTATTCAAATAATACATACATTAGCGCGCTAAAGTACCATGTTCAAAAGGTTTATTTGTATCGAGTGATACATATTGCTGATAAATCCTATATTTATGGAAATAGCTAATGGAATATTTGTTACTATAAATAAATTATACGTTTGAAATATTCTGTTGACGTGAATTATTTGTTATTTGGCAATTAATCATAAGTGACTTGGGTATATATAAGCATGGTTCATTTATTTTTATTATCTTCGTTATAAAATCTATAGTAATGTCACATATTTTACACTTATTATGTTATTTTAATTGGAGTTTTAAAGAGATAAATACATAGTCTGCACGATTTATACGTCTCAGTATAAATTTAGTTGTCACAATTAAATAGTTTGTTTTATATAATATATATAAATATTTATAAAAATTACTATTTTTTCAGGTAAGTGGCCAAGTTTAAAATTTTGTAAAAATCATTAATGTAATTTTTTAAAATAGGGGAAGGTAAGCATGACAGAAAACTCGGTACATGACAGAATATTTAAAATAAATTTGATGAAGAAAATAGTATATTACACAGAAAAAAAGGATTTCTTGGCGAAATAAATTTTTTCTCGCTCCAAGAAAATTTTTACTTGCCTCAAAAAATCTTTTGCATCATAAATTGAAAAGGAAAATTTTCTTGAAGCGAGAAACAATTTTCTTGAGAAAAGAAAATAATTTTTGCTCCGAGAAATTTTTTTTAGTCCTAAGAAAATTTTTGTTTTCATTTCGTAATGAAAAATTTTTCTTTCGCCCAGAAATACATTTTTTCTGTGTACGCATCCTGGGAGGGAAGTAGGACATCGCTCTGGCGAATCCGAATTACGGTAAATTACAGTAGTTACCGTAATTTGCAGTAATTAATGATATTCGGAAAAATTATGGTATTAAACGGTAAAATTCCGTATTTTTAGGTGTAATACGGTGTTTGCGCTATTTTTCATTGTTAAAAAAATCAGGGTGAGTCTATAAGCGGTGTAAGTGTTAAAATTTTCGGTTTTAAATTTCAACACCGAAAGCGGTGTTAAAATAAGACCCCCACCAGTGTAAATATTCTTTACCGGTTTAAAAAAAATTTCCCGGTGTTAAAATATTTTTCGGTGTTGAAAATATTTTACTTTATGAATATTTTTACTTACTCAATCGCTACAGTTAACACATTGTTTTTATTAATTAATTAAATTATTGGTGATTGGAATGATGGGCGTAAAAATGTATAATTTTTAAATAAATTACATATAACATAAATAATTATTTAATTAAGTATGTAGCAAAATTCAAATTTCCTCCAGATAATATTCATTAGTTACAGGTATTCTAACATCGCTTAATTACACTGCCTACATCGGTCTTATTTCATTATAACACCCGGCGGTGTCCATTTTTAACACCGCTCTTTTTAGAGCATACGATACAATACGGTCAAGTACCCGGGTCAAAAACTTTGATCTGTTTTGAATGAAATAAAAATTTTAAAGCATTTTTATTTCGATTTACTTCTTGCTTTCATTCAATCTCAAATTCAATACCCAAGAAATGGTTTAAGCAATTGATACTTGCATAAAATTCCATTCAATTTTAAATTAATCAGACATTCAGAAAAACTCAATTAATAGGAATTAGTAAAAATCCGGGCTGACATAATAAGTATTTTAAAGGTAACGTCTAAAAGGTCTGTTTTATTTTGAACATATATGATCTTTTAACATTTTTAAATGTCAAACTTTATTATATATTCATAGCAGATATCAATAAACGACATAAATTAATTTTATATTCACATTGTCTGGAGATAAATTTCAATACTTTTCAGTATCAGATGACCTACTATTTCTATTATTTGACTTCTCTATAAATAAAATTACATTTAAAATGAAATTCACATTATTTCATTTTTAACAGATAAAACGAAGAAAACAAAAGTAAAAAACTATTGCTATTGCTGCCAATATGATAAATTGTAAATTATACAATACGGAATTTTGGAGTATGTGCGTATGAATGTAGTAAAAGTAATGTATAAAATAAAGTTAGTTAGTGGTAAAGAATATACATTCAGAAAATCAAGTAATTGGGTTTATTATGCTAAGTTTTTAATTCCAATTATCTAGAATGATTAGAACGTTTTTCAATGCAAAAATAGTTGGTGCTATAATTTTTTTTACTACCATTAGTAACTATTGGATGATAATTTCTGCAATAAATTTCGTAACAGTTACTATCAGGATGGTAATATTTACTATCAGGATGATAACAGTTACTATCAGGATCGTAACAGTTACTATCAGGATGATAACAGTTACTATCAGAATGGTAATATTTGCTATCAGGATGATAACAATTACTATCAGGATGGTAATATTTACTATCAAGATGATAACAGTTACTATCATGATCGTAACAGACCATCAGGATGATAACAGTTACTATCAGAATGGTAAGAATTATAATTTCTGATGGTAACTATTACCATCTGGATTATAAATATAACTATTTAGAATAATTATAATAATGAACTCTAGTTAACATACAGGATTGTAACAATTATCATAAATATGGTGAATATTACAATCTAGATGATTTATACAATCATCTAGATAATATTTACTATTATCTGATTGATGGTAGAAATTTTTACCATAACTAGATAGTAACTCCTATTATTTAATTTTCTGAATGTACTAATTGTCATTATTAGTAATAGTATCAAGAGGAAATGCCGATACACGTGAAATATACATAGAATCACAACAACAAGAGTAAGGTCATGCGGCGCCGTGAGTCGCGTCGTGTCGCGTCGCGTGATAGTCCGCAGTGCAGACGTTGTTCAACATGAGCCAAACGCAAAACCAGTGAGAAACCAGTTGTGTTGAGTGTAGCAACACCCTATGCAGAAGCTTTATATATATATATACTACGGGGAAATCAGTAGTATTATACTTTAGATGATGCTACTACGAGCAATTCAAGGGGTTTTAGAGAATAAGAAAGCCTTCTTAATTATTATCCTCTTACTCATGGTATTTTCTACCTCTCTATTTTAATTTCTCGTATAATATATATAATTTATACAGACAATTCATATACATTTATGTGGTAAATGAAGTTCGGTAAATTTGTATGCAAAAACGAGGAACGATTGGTGAATGAATATATTGGTGTGAAAGTTGATAAGAAATTGAGTCATTTTATGCTAATTGCCAGCACTCAATTACACGTGTGCTAGCATTTTGCCCACGGCAGTAACAGCATGATATTTGAGAAACGAGCGTTACGATTCACGAGAACTCACGGAGAACCCACGAGAACCGAGAATCCAGAACCCAGAATTGAGAAACGAGAACCCAGAGCCGAGAGCCGATACTCAAACCCGATGGAATAAATTTATCTTGTATTCCACATTTATCGTGCTCTACTGCTCGATGCATTTATTTCATGTTTCCTCAATTCATCTCCCATGCGAGTTTTATACTTCACTTGACTCTCTATCTTCTTCTATAGTTTCTCTCAATGTCTATCTCATGCAAACATATATAATATAAACCTCCTATATATTCTTCTTCTGAGCCATTTCATCGGAAAATTAACTATTTACAAATCAATCTGCAAATAAATTGTTACATTTTATCTTCGTATTCATACCTTTGACTCAATGCCATCCGACTATTCATTAAATATTCAATGTGTTTTTACTCATTCCTCATTGTAAAGCTTTATTATTTTTTAAAAAATAATTACAAGCCCATTTTTTATTACAATTTAATCATACACTGAGTTGGTTAAAATATTAAAACATCATGGGTGTGATTAATATTGAATGAAAATATGTATAATATATCAAGAAATGTAATTACCATCAAGTGTTTACCAAGTTTGAGAGTGTAAGAACAGAAGACAAAAAGCATTTATGTCAAAAACATCGTCCACCTGGTTGTATGTGGGTGCATGTGTGTGAGTGAGTATGTTTAGTATAATGTCGAGGCAAATTTCGAACCAGATTATTATTATTAAATTAAATTCCTCGTCGCAGGGACTACAACTTGTACACACATTACCCATGTCTATAGGTAACGCTGAGTGTTGTGGCAACGCGTGTGCAAAATTACGCTTTGATCGTAGAATTAAAAAAAAATCATAAAATAATAATCATCATAAGGTATTAGTATGTTTTAGATTTTTGTGGCATTTACTTTCGCATTGTATGCCATCGCAAGCCGTTATAGTGCGCAAATTTTTCTTACTCAAATCGTAAATCTTCACCAAGTACGTTTACATAGTGCGCGAGCTATAGTACGCTCGAGTACAAAATAAGGTCACGCGTTTTTCACTGTTTTACTTTTTTTATTTTTTATTTCTTTCTATTCCTCTTTCTCTTTCCTACAATATTTGAGTCTCAGAAAAATAGCTCGGTCTTTAGTTTTTCTTGAGCTTTTATCCTCTATTTTTTACTCCTTTCCAACCATTCGCAATCGTAACCCTAGGTCTCATGCTATTTTCTCTTTCTTTTTCTCAGAAGAGAGAGTAGTCAGAATAATAACTAGACCAAAGTATCTGCGAATCACCGGTGTGCACCAATTATACTCGGCGTAGTCGTAGCCGGGGTTTATTTGAAAGGCGCGTTTGTTGGAACTGGGTCATGCTCTCTACTTGAGTCGCTAAGAGCAGAAATGAAAAATAATCTTCGATAATTAATCCTATGTATATGTTATTTATATCTATGATTAAATATATATTTATATATGAGTACTACATCACTTAATTTATTAATTATGATCAGATATCAGTTATGTCCGACGTATTGATTTTTTTAAGCTGTTAAATAAATTACTGCTAGACTTTAGTTAATAAATAAATAAATTAGATTTAGTTAATTTCCTACAGGTAAATCAGATTATCTATAATTAAAGTCAAATTTTCAATACCCTTAAATACATATTAACAGTATTTTATCGATAACTAATCAAGTTGCGTTGAATAAACTACTCTCGAGTTAATTAAATTGTTCAACAACTAACGGCATTTACATGTCAATCGACGAGTTTTCTCTTTAACTATATACCCCTATATCACACCAGTCGTCTGCAACACCAATACATATATTATTATTAATATTATTATTATTATTATTCTATAGAGTTATGCACGAGCGAATGTAATCAAAAAGTTTTAAACAGTACTGCAATAGTCATACTCACGGCTAATATCCGCATGGGCAATGGAGCAGAGATAGTTGTGCGGTATGACAATTTCCAATCAGGCTACGGAAATGGCACTGCGCTATAATATTTCGCTGGGCGACACCATACCCCGTTATCAACCGTCTCAGACGGATATGAGATTCCTAGCTGCGCCCACAAAATCCCTACTCAACCTACTCAATTATTCTCCTTCACGGATATTGTAATCTTAATCGCAGTCTGAGAGCCAATCTACCATCCTTATGCAGCATCGTCAAATATATAGAATAGACCGTATATGCCCATCTATAGACCGGAAACGTTCGCACACCCGGTTATTTAATCTTACACACACATGCGAGCTCAATCACGCTTAAACAACTTGCAGTGTACTTTACTCATGAGTATACAATTAGTATATATATGTATATATACGTATATATATGAGGTAATGTAAAGCAAAACGGCTAGCTATAAATTTTTATTACCTACAATAAACTAAGGACTTAATTGCGCGGTTACTGTTCAGTGTGTATGTAAATTTTTTTTGGTCAGTTTAATTACTTTAATATATAGACTGTTTTTTTAAAATTTTATTTTTTAATAAAAATCATTTTTTAAGTCAAGCTGTATTTACTAATACTCGATTGAAAGTTAATTACTCAAAAATTTTGACTACAATGAAACATGAATTTATACTTTGCAACAAGGTGTTGATTTTGTGTATGTAAATTTAAAAACTATATTTATGTGAAAAATTAATCATTTTTATTGAAAAATGGATACGATTCATAATTGGTCGAACGAATTTTTTTGTTTATATTTAATGCACCAAAATTAAATTTTGAAAAATTTATTAAAAAGAAAAATGAACTGTAACGAGATACCCGGAAATTTTATGTATCTGAAGATCAAAACGTTTTTTGCGCAACGAAAATGAAAATAAATTATGCAATTGAATGCTTAATGGTGACTTAAGGGGTAATTGGAAGTGGCTGCTATTTTTGGCTGACATACCAGCATCGAAATGCGAAAAATTTCAGAAATCTAGTCATCCAGTAGATTTTTTACTTTCATTTTTTTTTTTTTTTGTTCTCCGAAAAACGTTCCGATCTTCAGATACACGAAATTTTGATAATTAGACGCTGAAAAAAAAGTGGTAATACTTGCCATCTTAACGAAGTAACTATTCCCATCCTTACATTAATGATTTTCATTCTTTTATGTTAACTTTTCCTATCGGAGATGGTAAGCATTCGTATCTAGATAGTAACCATTCTTATCTGTGATGATAATCATTACTATCTTAGAAGGCAAAATGAAAAATTTTTCAGACATAAGAAATGTTACTGTCGAGATGGTAACTATTACTATCGGCAATAGTAATTATTGATATACGAGAAACAAATAGTTAACATAAAAGCATGATAATGATTACCACACACAGATGGTAATCATTCCCTATTGCAAGATGGTAATAGTTGGCAATTTTTTTTCAGCGTGTAAGCTATTACTTGTAAAATTTTATGGCTACAAGTTCTCAAAGTACAAATTTACGAAATATTTTGATTAGTTAAAAAAAAAAAATATTACGTAATTATAAAATTATCAGTTTACAACAATAAAGTTTCGTAATTGTAATATTGAATGTTGTGAATAATGAGTTCTCATTCAACTCATTTACGAAGCAACAAAGCCCTTAAAACTTAAAATAATTACAGCTTATATAACATTTGCAGACAAAATTTTTGAAGTTAACTATATAATAATATTAGTGAAAACTAATTATAAAAGTTAAAATTTTGAAAGAATTTATTTCGTACGACTAAATAGTTGTTATTACACACTCATCTAAAATGATCTACGGACATAAAATTTATAGCTCAGTTTGTACAGAGTATTACAGGAATTGTTATAAGCAGTCATCAAGTGATTCCCCTCGACGGAAATCTTTCGTAAAAGTCAAAAGATTAACGTTTTGAAGGGAACCTCAAGTGCTGTAATTAGCGTAAATTGAATTTTATTAAGTCTTAATGTTTAATTCCCCAGAGATCAAAATAGACGATTTCGCCATCTAGCGATACAGAAACATATATTTAAGAAATAAAACCATAGCTCCCTATCAAAAATACTCTAGCGTAACAGGGCTGCCAGATTGGGCTGCTTATCACGAATTAGGCGATTTTCTCTATGCATTCACTGGTAAAATAAAGTTTGGGTTACAAGTCGCAATTTGGGCGATTTTTTATGTTTCATTATTAAAAACAATCTTAATAATTATTTTTAAATATTATTTTAATGTTCATCTATTTTTTGCTAGTTACTCGAATCAAACTTCATTTCAATTCAATATGTACATATATTAACACTGCGTTTACTATGGACACTTACATTCAAACATTTCATTTATTTCGTCTCAGTTTAGTTCGTTGGGGTCTTGATTTTAAACAGTAATTTTATTTTTCATAAAAAAGTTAAACGCGAGTGATAATTTCATCTTAATTTTGGAAAGTAAATTGTCATTTTATGTTCAACTGCAGAACGATGTTCTGCTTTATGCAGTAAAAAAGAAATCATGATTTTAAAAAAACATTCATTACGATTATTTTTTTCACCAAATTTGTCCTAAAGATATCCTATAATTTCTGCCTACAAAAAAAATAATTTATAATA
Source organism: Microplitis deprimator (assembly GCA_964016945.1). Classification (NCBI taxonomy): domain Eukaryota; kingdom Metazoa; phylum Arthropoda; class Insecta; order Hymenoptera; family Braconidae; genus Microplitis; species Microplitis deprimator. The sequence goes on along the minus strand of OZ024715.1, from coordinate 13,244,108 downwards.
CTCTTAAAAAAATCAATTTCGATTTATGAGGTAAATTGTACTCTTATTGACTCATAAAAAATAAATTCTGAGCCAATAGAATTATTTTAAACTTGAAAATGGTTGGGCGACTTGTCAAAATATTTCGCTACTTTTGATCATAGATGTGGCGAATCAGACAAAAATTTTCTGGCAACCCTGTTGCGTAGTTTCATTTGGAGTAAATAACTTTCGATACTCAAGTGATCATACAAAAATCGAACAATTATTTATAGTCAAATTTTAATACGCTTTTAATTGAGAATTATATAAATGTTCCTCAAAATTGAATTTATTATTTTTGGTTTTCTAAATTACCGCAAAACGGATCTCGATTTTTGACACGACCTCACATGAAAATAACTCTATGGAACGACTTATTCTCAAATTAAGTAAGAATCTATAAGAATTTCAAATAGATCCCATTTTCTATTTTAACGCGACCGTAATAATTTGTCCTTATGTAATAAAGTGAGCTATAATTAGAACATGTTACCTTCTTTAGATTTAGTAAAATTAATTTGAGCAGAAAAGTAGACGTGTCGGTAGGGTAGTAGTACGCCAGAGCAATAAACGTACATCGGGGAACCTAGCCATCAGAGAGATAAAGCCATATTATATATATGTATATAACGCAGACAATAGGGATCTAATGTTAAAAGGGTTAAGAACGCAAGATGGAGAATAATTAAACTTGGTAATGCTTGAACATTAGAACGGATGATGGGTGTCATCAAATCCTTATACAGCTCAAATGCATCGTCCTACATTTTCAAATCATTACAACTTTTTGACAGTGCCCATTTATTTTAAGAAAAATTTAAGCTGCATATTACATACTACATCTTCTGTACTTTACTTTGCATACTACATACATTAAAACTTGTGAGATATATGATTATACGTTTGTAGACAATATCTCCGTACATTAAAATATGTATACTAGTCAATAATAAAATGAACATGGTGAATTTTAGGTTTCAGCACTTGTATGTGCGTATATATATTCCACATGTAATATATGTACTATATAGATTCCAGTTGAACGTGGAATGTATTATTAACTGGATTATGTCGCGAGTTAGGGGAACCTTGAGATTCAAGTCATTTCTTAATAATGTAGAACACGCGTGGAATTTCATTAGAACTTTCATACACCCGACTAACACTTTAGATATATAGATATATATATATATATGTATATATATATACCTACTAGAAGATATCTCTTTACCTAGCTACCAGTTATTCGTCGGCTATGTGACACAAACAGCCGAGTACGGGAGAGCATCTACAAAACCTGCAATATCAATAAGGATATAGGATCTATATATAAAGGACGATAATGTTAAAACCACACTACATCACTAGAAGAGTAAGGTTAACATTGTCTGATGGAAAATTCCAATATCATATTATTTACACTAAAAATATGATGAGTATGATAAAACTCTCTAGTCAATCACTTAAGCAAACCTATTGAGCAACTGAAACAAGATGAAACAAAAAAAGAGAATAAGTATAAGTAGTGAAAAAATAAAATAGAGAAAATGTTGAAAATGAAAGAAAAAAAAAAAACCATAAAAGCAAAGTTGCCTCGATAAACGATTTCGTCTTGTTTTTTATTTCAACGACAAAGTTTTATGAGGTACCCTCTTAGGTGGATCGAGCGTACTCTCGCGCACTCTCACTCTGCTACACTGCTATCAACTGTATACTATGTCAAACTCACATTCTAGAAAATCGTCGTCGAACTACTCTAGTTCAACGGCGTATGGGTAGCGTAGTGTGCGAAGAGAGTAAAGAAAGTAAGATCGGGTTTGTGATGAGACACACACATATACATACGTTTATATATATATATATCAGTTCCCAAAGACTTGGTAAGAGAGACGCTTTAGAAAATAACGTATTCTCAGTGAATCGAAACATTATGCGCGACTTCTGGAGTCGAACGCGGCAAGTTTCTGGATTTTCTGCAAAGGCTCTCTTGCGAGTGCCTCTGTAGATTCCTTGGAGAGAATTTTCTGCGAAAAGTTACGCAGCTTCTCAACATTCCCATCATCTTTTCTCTTTTCACGGGATTATCTCTGAAGCGTATGCCAGCTCACTGTCTTTCAGTAACGCTGCCATCATCTTATGCATATATATGTTCTTCTTTAAAGAAAGATCTTTACAAAAGTAAATTCTTGTTCTTAAATATAGGGGACTAAAAAAAAGTTAAAATAAAGAACTGTAAAATTTAAAAACAAAACTACTATTCTTGGCATTACTAATTAACGTTGATTCCCTTCACTCTGCACCCGACAGGCAATTTCGATGCTCTTTGTTAGTCGCCTTTCGCCGCATCGAATTCCCAATTCGAATTTAAACTAGTCGGCTTGTTAAGCCCCGAGCAATGTAATCGTCACACTCACTCACTTTCATCCTCTCTTTCTCTCTCTCTTGATTCTCTGATCCAGACATGCATCGCGCTTGCATTCCATTTCCAGGTCAATCGTCATTAATGTGTTTAAATTTTGAACGTCCTCACGCACCTCTCAGACACAAGCAAATCATCATTTTAGCTCTGTTATAATTTGTATTGCTTGTGTCAATCTAAATCATTATGTTGCTGGATTTAATTTATAATGAATAATTACTCTGGCCACTGAATATAATTATTTTCATTATTTCCGGGTGAGCTAAATTATTAACATAATGAATAAGAACTTAATTTTTGAAAATATTATTACTGGTTATTTATTAACTCTCAGTACCCGGGTCAAAAATAAAACTTGATTCAGGCTCGCTTCACCTTATTTTCTTTTGAAGTTATCGATTTGCTGAAGATTTTTCCATAAGATCTCGACTTTTTCGACTTAAATTTAATTTTTGTCAACTTTTATAACTTTTTTCATCTTAGTTTCAACTTATTCGTCTTCACTTCGAGCACGACAGTCGTCCACCTTACTTATGACTTTCTGAACCAAGTCGAAAACAAGTTATTTATTCGCCTTGCTTTAGACATGATCAACCAAGTCAAAAACAAGCACACTGAAAAAAAAATATTGCTGTAATAGCAATACGGTTACGTTAAAGTAACCATCTAAAGTTTGGAAAATCGTAGATTGTTAATATAGCAATACTTTATTTGCGTAAAAGCTAGATTGCTATTTTACCCATGTAAGTTTTGTTAAATTAACTATCCATCTAGATGGTTGCCATGACAATACGTATTGTTATATTTACAATGCGGATCGCTATATTAACCATTTGGATTGCTATAATAGCAATCTATAGGAATCGTTAAAACAGCAATACCAATTATGGGGAATATAACCAAAGAATATGGTTAAATTGACAATACTTTTACTTAAAATTTAAGATAGTTAATGCAGCAGTCAAGTATTGCCAAGTTAATGATACATTTTGTTACGACATCTATCTACCATTAGCAATACTTCAGATGTTTACGATAACCACATTTTTTTTTCGGTGGAGTATTTTTTAGTGTAAAATTTGTTTTTCACATTTCATCTTAGTTTTGAGTTTCTCGTCTTGAAATTAAAGTCGAATGTCTAAATCAAATCAATTTCGACTTGATTTCGACTTTTTCGCCTTAAATTGTGACTAAGTAAGCCAGTTAAGTCTAAACCAAGGCGAAAACTCAATGTATTTCATTTCCGTTAAAAAAAGTCGTTCGTTTTGTGAAAAGCGGCTCTAAATTTCGATTTGGTAAACCAAGTCTAAATCAAGTTTTATTTTTGACCCGGTAAAAAATCACCGAAAAAATTATTGTGGTTTAATTAGCTTCTCGCCTGCTATGTAGCGCTACGTTCGAAAATGATAAAATATTTAGAGGTTTAGTGAGTTTAAAATTTAAATAAAAGTCACTTTGATCTGGTAGTTGGTTGACGTGGCAAACAAAATAATGGTTAAGCTAAACAAATCTGTAATCTGAAGTAGAGGAAAAGGTAAATTTATGTGAAGATTGTAGTAATACTCCTGTGAGCGGATTTTCTCAACTACAAGCGTGATTCAATAAAATCCTTAACGAAAGCATTAAGGTGAAGACAACCTTAGCTTTCTCTTGATTCGTGAGAGTAAGCCAAGAATTGTCTTGAAATAGAATTCAAGAAAAACAAAAAAAAAACTTATTACTGAGAAAAAGAGGATAAGTAAGAATAAAAAAAAAGTTAATCCAAAGGGAATTAAAGTAAAACCGAAAAATAATTGAAAATAACATTTAAAAAAGATTATAGAACAGTATTAATAAATTATTAATAATGCAAATTGAGTTTGTGCTGATAAAATTAATTTAAAAAATTAAATTTACTTAAAATAAAACAGTTTAAAGTCAAAGCTAATTGGTGCAGTATAATATAGGTTAATAACACTGAATAAAATTTAATTGTTATCGATTTATTTACTGAGAAAAGCTAATAAATTGAATATATATTTAGTCTTTGACTGTCACCAATTAGTCATTTGCAGACAAAATTTATCAGAGATTAAAGATTCTTCAATTAATAATTCCAGCTCATGTAAAATTTAGCTTTTCGATTTATTATTCATCATCAATTTAAACCGTATTTTTATGGCTACCGCTATAGAAAGCAAATATTTTCCTAAAATAAAGAGTCATTCCCTTTTGCTCAGTAATATGTAACCAATGAATCAATCCTTGGAATATATATATTCAACGATTTCCAGACCGATGAATCATCTATACTGTAACCCACTATATAGAGTCGATTCAAGTCCACTTGTTCGTTCTACAATCGCTTTCACATAGATCGCATTACTCCTAGTCTTCCGAATGAATAAATATAAATGTATATCCTTTAGGTATATAGTTGGATCTATTCCGCAAACTTATAAACGCTTCACTAGTGTCATAAAATCACTGATAATATGCCGATATTCATGTAATAAATTTTGTATATATGTATATATATGCATATATAATGTTTATGATAATCAGACTATAAATATGTGATTAAGGTGATGAATTTATTATGATAATCCATGAATTTTTGATGGAAGATCAAGCATTAAGTAGAACCAGGATTTTAGCTTTGATTTAAAAATAACAATTAATAAAAAATGGTGTCAAATTATTTATATTACGGCGGAAATATTGATCGTATAAAGAAATTTTTCAAACAAAAATTGTAGAAAATTTAATTTTCCAGAGAAAATGTCTCTTAGGATTTTTTTAAATGACCAATATTTTCACCGTGATTTTAAAATAAGATTTTCATAATTAATAAAAATTTGAATCACTCATTATGAATCTTAATTTTGGAATTACGGTGAAAATAATGGTCGTATAAAAAAACCATAAGAGACATTGTTTCTATAAAATCAAATTTCCTACAACTTTTGTTTGAAAACTTTTTTTATACAACCGATATTTTCACCGTAATTTCAAAATTAAGATTTTCATAATTGAAAAAAATTTGAATCATTCATTATGAATCTTAATTTTGGAATTAAGGTGAAAACATCGGTCGTATGAAAAAAATAATAAGAAATATTATTTCTAGAAAATTAAATTTCCTACAACTTTTGTTTGAAAACTTTTTCTATAAGACCAATATTTTCGCCGTAATATTATCATTTGAAGCATTCATTTTGAAATTAAGGCAAAAATCTTGTCCCTGGTGATAAGGGATGAAACAAAACGATTTCACGCCAAAGTGAGGTTGGCTGCCCGAGCCGTAGGTGAAATCGGTTTTAACGATGAGGCCAAAAGGTCAAGTATTATCTTGAGTAATGAAAAAAAATTATTCATACCGAAATTAATATTTTAAATTAATAAATACTGGATTTGAATGTGTGGCCCACTTTAAACCTCTAATTATTTGCTTGACTAGTGAATATAAATAAAGAATAACCCGTCTGAAGGATTTTCGAAATTTTCAAAAGCAACTCGTTTTACTTCGACGTCAGTTCGAATATAAAACAAAATAAAAATTCGAGTTTTAAAAATTCTTCCAAGTGTTCCGATTTTTTTAATCGTTTTCAGCTTTACGTACAATTTTTCTTACGACAAAAAAAAAAAAAAAAAAAAGACCAGTGTTTATTACATGAAATTGTTGTTATCTAGGTCATTGCATTTCTCTTAATGATAAGAACGAACACAATAGCTAAAAGCTTACGAGAATACATAAAACAGTGTGATGTATTAAACATTGTGAGCTGGAATATAAATATGCCATCACCTGACGAGTGAAGAGAATCAAACGAAGCAAACTAAAATAATGACAAATGGACAGATGACCTCAGATAATTATTTTTAAAATAAAGCACTGGCATTTACTTGTTAATTAAACATTACAAAACGCCAGAACGAAAATCTAAATAATTATCTAAATTAACTTTGTTAAGTTTTTTTTTCTCAAAACTCTGTTTATTGTTATTTGGTTTTATTTCCGTATTGAAACATGAATGTGAGCGCTATGTGATATTAAAGTTTTGCATATAGCCGTGCTCTCAATGACAATAAAACACGTTATACAATGTTGGAACTAAAAAAGCAACGGCTATGCAGTAAAAAATATTTATTTACCACAACGTTTTTCATCACAAACTTGAATAAAGCAGTGTTAAAAAAAAAATCAATAAAATAAGCTCATATTTTTATTTATTTATTATTTCTTTTTTTTATTTAAAAGAATAAAAAATTTTGAATAAAGAAAAAAAGGTGGGTATGAAAATATATAACTACATTCTCTTTGCAATTCTACGACACAACTGTTATTCTTGAAAACTAACACAACAAATGTAGATGGGGTGTATACAACAAGGGTAGCCATCCAGAACTGTCTGTATATAACTTCATGACCCAAAAACTTGCAGGAAAGCTTTAACAATAAGATGACAAAAGTGTCCATGAATTTGCTATGATAAAAAATATGTTTATAAAGATTTTAATTTGTTAGATAATTTTTCACTGGGTACCTCCACGGTAATATATACATATATGCGAAAAATCTATGGAACATATTGTTTTTTTGCGGGAACATATATTTATTTTTTGTATTTACGTTGACATATATGCCAACTTAGACTTTACCGCATATAAACTGCAAAAAATTTTGGTGTAAAAATGGCCCCCGGGAACTTTACACGGCCATCTAGTGTGAAATGACGGTGTAAAAAATCCTGAGTGTAAATATTATCCATCCATGTAATTTTAACATGATGTTATCTAGTTTTTTTGCACCATTCCGTGTTACTCTTTATAATTTTAATTGATAACTATATCAATTTTATTTAAAAGTTAAGATAAAATATCTAGAAACCGATCAGGAAACTAGTACCCGATCGCTCCGTGTATTTGTATATCTATATTTAGTAAAATTTAGTGAATATAGATATACAAATACATGAGTGATTGGGTACTAGTCCCCTGATCGGGTACTGGGTCTCTTACCTTAGATAGTATTTTTAATTCTCTGAAATAAAAGCTCTAAAAGCAAAATAAAGACATAGACCCGATGCTTTACTCTATGAACTAGCAAAGTGTACTTAGATTTTTTGATAACTTCCATTTGTTTACGAGAAAAGCTTGGACAAAGTTCCGATTTACTGTACAAGTGCAACAAAGATAGTACTGTTTATCCAGTTGAGTGCGAATAGAGAACCAAATGAAAACGCGGACAAATACTGGAAACCTAAAATAGAGAGTCTTTAGCATTTTTCAAAAACCTTAACAGAGGGCTAGAAATTTCGTAATTTCAAAAATCCTAATTTGTCTTCCAGAAAAATTGTTTTAAAAATCTCATTTACTATACAGGTGCAACAAAGGTAGTTCCGTTTATTTTTCTGAGTGTGAGAAAGAGGTCCGGTAGCGTATTCCCTTAACGCAAAATTATCATAAATTACATATTTATTTAACGGTGTTAAAATTTTCAATTCACACCACCTAAATTTACCAGAATTTTCGTGTAATTTTCACACCAAAATTTTTACACCGAGTCATTTACTCTACACAGAGTTAAAAAATTTTTGAGGTGGTCCGTTTTGTTCGCCTTTACCGTGTACATGTATACCCATATACACTTATATATAAATATATATATTGACTAAAGTTAGATTTATGGTGATTAATTAGATCAAAATTACTCTTTCCTAGAAATAAAAATTACTTCTCGACATTCTCATTTTGTCTGGCCTACCCTATGTTACTATTATTAATACATTTATTAACAGGAAGATGAAAGATGGTGTGCAATTAAATATATCAATTCCACTCGACGAACCACAGTAAACATAGGTATAGATGTATAGTTCACTTGGTACACACAGAGTGTCGACTAGAGGGATGGGATTTACTAAAGCTGAACGATACAACTATTACTTGTAATATAGCTGACACGTAAATATACATATATATGTATATGTATGTGTCTATGTATATAAACACACATCCACAAGTTCAACTTGTAGTCTCATCTTAGCATTTCCGAAAATCCGCTTATTCAGGGCCTGCGGTTGTAATTAAATTCAATAGACTGATAGTAGCGTATGGACAACTCCAAGTTATAAATATATCGGTCTATATAGTCTTTGATGTTATATATTATTATGAAAATTTAATCGAGTTATCGAACAAAACTTTTAAATGTAATTAATGTTTCAATAACTTAAGTATTTAAAAGTTATTGGGTATTACGCTATTTAATTTAAGTCAAATCCTCACATATTGGACCTTAGTAAAACTTCGTCAAGTCCTCAGGATTATTTTGTTAAATTGTTTAGGATTTTTCCCATGAGGATTATTTAGTGACAAGTTAGAACTTCATTTAGTGGCCACTTTTTTTCCTCCGAAATCCTAAAATATATTATTTGTTTTTTTAAATAAGTAGCTTTCGTAAACTATAACGTGATTGAATATTTTTTACATTATAAATTTATTTTATCACAATTCATGATAAAATGTGTTGAGTACAACTACAATAGAGCCGAGAATAAATCGAAAGTATCAACGTTAAAGACTGCTTTGAATTTAAAAAAAAAAAAGTTGAAAAATCCAAGTGCACAATTCAAACGCTCACGTCATATATATTGAATGGTTAATCCACATCTATATGAATTATCGAAAGGTATATTCTTTTTGAAGTTAAAAAAATATTCTATTTGTACAATTAATACACTGTAAAATTAAGTGTGTAATCAAAATTAACACACTTCCCAAATAACATTGAAACGCCACAAGCAATCTATAGATATTTAATACACCGTGAAACGTATTTTAAATTACTACAAAAAACTATAGTTTTGCTTATGGCCTTAATCATAGAACACATTTGATCATAATTGATACTGAACCCAGATCAGAGTAGATCTGATTTGATCTGTTCAGATCAAACTAGATCTGATCAGATATGACATTTTTCTTTGGGGAAAAATAGTCCAGATCTACCCTGATCAAATCTAATCAAGTCAGATCAACCTAGATCAAGTTAGATCAACCTAGATCTAGTCAGATCAAAATAGATCAACATTGATTAAACGATCAATTTATGAAGTAAATATAAATAGATCTAATTGGATCTGTACGAATCAAACCAGATCTGAGCTGATATAACTTTTTCTCGGGAAAAAAAGTTCAGATCTGCTCTGATCAGATTAGATCTGTACAGATTATAAAGAAATATTTCTTCACATTATATTATAATTATAAGAATAACTAGCTGAATTTTGACAAATTTGATCTGAGCAGATCTAAGAGTGTTTTTTATTTACCTTAATCTGTTCAGATCCAAGCAGATCTATTCTGATCAGAGTAGATCTAATTTGATCTAAACAGATCTGGCCAAAATGCAGATCTGTTCAGATCTGATACATCAGATCTAATTTGATCTGAATAGATCTAAATTTTTTTTTCCAGGATTAGAGTGTAACACTGAATATTTCTTGACAGCACGATACTAGCAATTATTCTTTACTTGACGAAATGAATTGTTTCACGAAATAAATGAAAGAAAAAAAAATAATAAGATGTAACTACAGTGCACAATTATGCTTGTAAACTACTCGATCGATCGACTCCAAAATCTAATCACTACTGTGTTGATAAGCCCTTTTGATTGACAAAGCATGTTCAAATCGGTTGATTCGTTCCAAAGATATCGTCGGACAAAAATAGCTTACATACACGCACGCACATGGACATCCGTGAGAAAATGTTCAGAATAGCTTCCTAGTACTCCAAAACATCGAGATCTAATGAAAACTCTTTTCGAAAATTGGACTGAAACCAATAACCGCTTTATTGAAAATTTTTATAGCGGGAAGTTAAAAATTTGAATCAGCGGCGTTTTTTTTTTTCACAAAAATTTGCGTGCCGCCGTTGTTGCGTAGTGAAGAACAAAAAAATTTAATAGAAACTCTTAGTAAATGTGTTTAAAAAAATATTAAGAAAAACTACAGTAGAAAATATCAGAAAATTTAATACCGTATTTATTGTACAATAAAAAAAATTGCTCTCAAACTAATACAACAGTACGTTTTTATTTTATACCAGTAAATACTATATAGTTAACGATATATGTAACGTAACAATAAAATTTTATTTTACAAAAGTAAATACAATAGTAAACAGTAATAAAATTTTGTTAATAAAAAAAAAAATTCCATTGTTACTTGACATAAATTGGATATTGAAAAAATAATAATGTTTGAGTATAAAATAAAAATTTTTTATTAAATTAGATTCAGTAGGATTAAAGCCAATAACCGTTATTAATTTGATAACAGTATAAATTATAACGTTATACAAATTCCGGGTAATGACTTATTGTGTCGGAGGCGTACTCTTACGATACGGGTCACCATTAAGCTCATACAAGTTTTATCGGCTCGGTGAATTTATGAAAAAGTGAGGAAAAATTATTTGAACCGGGAATGGGAGGAGTAAAAACACTGATATGGAAATAGACGAACGCAGAGAGAGTGGAAAAAGTTTTTTTTTAAAAAAAGAAAGATATCTGGCAACTTATAGTTGAACACATGTATATACACATATATACGTACGTGTAGTACAAGAGCACACTGCTGTGAATGAGTCTGCTTTCAAGCTATCCTTTTCTTACCAAAGGTTTTATTTTATTTTTAGTTTTTTTAAATTTACTTTTTTCCCGCGTTACTACCGACAGAAAGGAGGCGGTAGAGCACTTGTTATCATCGAGAGATGAAAACGCGTTGAATCGTAAATTTCACCTTGCCCATTTCGCACGTCCTGTTCAACTCTTTCTTCCTGCCATTAGCGTAGCAAATGAATTCAAACCGACATCAACTTTATCAAATTTCAATATGATACATAGCCAAGGAAATATTGCACCGTGATTTTGTACATCAATGAATATTCATTTAATCTAAACACAACGGCGTGTGTCTGATTCAAGTAACCAACCATGTACTTTGCTATCGCTTAGAACTATACGATACGATACACCTCTCGTGTCTAATATCTAATATACTACCCGCAGTATTTAACAATAATAAATATTTATTACCTATATATTTTAATACAATAACAACAACGAAGATTTGTTATCAGTTACTTCATTTTTGTTATCTACTGTTACTTCGGGTGAGATATTAACAGTTACAATTTTTTTTACGGAATCTAAGAAAAAATGGGGCATGTTGACCACCCCGGAAATGAAAGTAACTCCAAAATTATGCGATTCATTTTATATCCTGCACTTTTGTTTGGCTTCAATTTACCCTAATTCTAAAAACTAAATGACACGATTGAAAAAAAAAAAAACCATTTTTTTGCAAAAACGTTGGCTGAGGTAACTTCACTTTTCTTAGATCAAATCAATAAATATTTCTAAACAAATTGTTTTTTTTTTTCATAAATAATGTCTCGTTTTGTCCCTAGTTTTCTTTTGAATAAATTTTTCTTTGACTCATCAATAATTACAATAGACGATTTTTTAATGAAAATTATTACCATGAAAATACTAAAAATTTTCAAGTATTACGTATTGATTTCAACAACATGCCATTACAAAATGAATTGCTAAGTGAAATTCAACGTGATCGATTTCATTTAACGATTCACCATAGTAAATTGTAATACATCTAAAACGTGAAAATACTTGAGCTTCACCGATAAAAAATATCCCGACAGAAATAATGTATTTGACCCATTATATGCACTCAGTTACAAATTACTTTGGTAGCGAGTGAAATTTTAAAGGGATTTGTGGTAAAGCTGTGCACACTCAGTTATAGCACTAGCGTTTTTTTGTTTTGGATGTGCAGATTATCAGATACCACATTGAATTAATCAAAACGATTGAGTTCTCATTTAAAAGAGATGAGATCTGTCATTATAGATTTTTATTTATACTGTAATCTTCAAGATATCTCTACAAGTAAGATTACTCTTGATAAAACTTATTTGATTTAAATGATTTCAGCAGCAACCGATGAAGTTTATCAAAAGTAAGATTCAGCAACCATTCGGATCAGTTATTTAAGAGATATTTGCCTAGGAACGAAAAAATAAATGGTTTTAAATTATTCGTTGATAATATTTATACAATTAATTAACCGGTTCACACTAAAACCAAATGTGATGAAAGTGTATTATTTTAACACATATTAAATGTGTTCTATGGTTAAGGCCATAAGCAAAACTATAGTTTTTTGTAGTCATTTAAAACACGTTTTAAATCATCAAAATCAAAATCATTAAATGCAAAATATGTTACAGTCATTCATTACATCATCTTTTATAAAATAATATATGTATAAGCAGTCATACTAATACTCTATTGTACATTATGTTTAAGTATATATTCAATTTCAAAGATCTTGTTAAAATTAATTACCTAATATGTAATTAATTACTAATATACTTATGTAATGTAAACATTTTTCTTTTTCCACCTGGCTAGTTAAAGCTTTGGATAAATAAATCTAAATCTAAATCTAAATCTTAAACGTTTCACGGTGTATTAAATATCTATAGATTGCTTATGGCGTTTCAATATTAATTGGCAAGTGTGTTAATTTTGACTACAGATTTGGATTTAGAGTGTAGAAATTATTTTTATAGGGATAAAAAGGACTCATCGTGATGAAAATCTGACCTAATTGGAACTAAATAGTCTGGCCAGTGATTACAAATTTAAAACAAAAATGAAAAAAGTGAACTTACAAATTTCAGGCAATTCACAGTCTTCACTTCGAGCACGACAGTCTTTCACCTTACTTATGACTTGCTGAACCAAGTCGAAAAAAAGTTGTTTATTCGCCTTACTTTAGACTTGATCATCCAACTCAAAAGCAAGCAGTATTTTTTAGTGTAAAATTAGATTTTCACGTTTCATCATAGTTTTGACTTTTTTGCCTTATAATTCAAGTCGAATGAGTCTAAACTAAGTAAATTTCGACTTTTTTGTCTTAAATCGTGACCAAGTAAGCCAGTTAAGTCTAAATCAAGTTTTATTTTTGACTCGGGAATTAATATTGACTCAAAAACAGTTGACACAAAATCTGGAATAAATGTACGGAATTACTCAATCAATTATTGTTTTTTTTTGAATTTTTAAAAGGTCCTCAAAAGTCGAAAAAGTTCTTAACTGTCTCAAACTTTTAAATTTACTGTGATGCCCGTTTTTGAATCGAATTTTTTTTACACATAAAATGAATTCCCGCACAAAAAATATTTAAATAATATATATGTCCCATATAGCCAATGCATTGATGCATGTATGTCACATATATTTTTTCGTATGGGTTTATTATGATTTATTTACTTATTTATGATTAATCATTAATAATTAACAATTACAATTCAATAGTCATTATCTCACTACAGTTTATAATTAAGACATTAAATTAGTATAACAAATTACTTATTATTATTTGAGAGCCTATTTGATTATGTTTGTAATTTCGTACTATGATATGTATTTTAATAATTAATGACACAGTTGAAATTTCACCTCGAGTTTACCCACACAATTATAATTATTAAAAATATTAAACAACCGAAAAAAGTGAATTGATGAGTTGAACAATCAATGTGTTAATTATTCATCTATTGATAAAAATAATATTATTGTTAACATTGCTGTATTAAAACCCAAATGTATTTACCGTTTCGCACCAAATGAGTCGCATCACAATGTCTATTTTTGCGTTCAGAATATATCCATATATATATTACTGATGGAAAACAAAAAGATCAATTTTTTCCCCGATAGAGTAAACATTTGGAGAGCTGAACTACCCTCGATAAAACTATATATAATGCTGGCAGGAGAGTTGGTTTATTCACTTGAAAATGATGCTATACTATGTACTTGTGATGCTGTTGCTATTCACACAAACGCTCACACACAAACACAACAAAGTTTATACCCAAATATATGTATACATATATGTACATACAAAACCAGTTATTTTTATTTTTTGCTTTTATTGAAATATATCCTCCTTTCGACTTTCAGGAAACACTCAACCTGTCAAACATAACGTTTTAAAACTGAGCAATTTAAAATAGATTATGAATAAAAATAACGGATTAAATACTCTCGATGATATATGTGTTGAAAATATTTTGAAATCCAGATAACGGATAATATATAATGACATAATATTAACAATTGTGAATGATGGTGTGACACATCGGTGATGTTTTAAAAATAAAACAAAATAAAAAAGAAAAAAATATTGCCAACGGCATCAAGAGTTTTCAACACAAACTGCTGGCAATAATTTACAGTTGACGTAAAACGACATAATAATAACACATCTGGGCACGATATAAGCGAGTGTGCATTCCTATTGTTGTGAAAATTTCCGAAATTTAAACTCATTGGAAATTGGACCATCACGCACACGATAACAAAATTCATTACACATTTATATACCTTGTCTGTTACGTCATGTTATGTGAGAATTTAACAACTAGGCCAATCGAATATTTATATTAAAAGTAATCGTGAATACACATATGGTATTTTTACTCGATTCAATCTTCACAAACATAGATATACATGTAATTGTAATAAACATTGAGTATTCGATTTGAATATCATACAGACGAATAAACAAAAATTTACTAATAAATTTTATATAAAACATAATAAAAGTTATAACTTTGAATAAAACAACTCGAGTTATTTGTAATCGTAAAATAAAAATAATAAAATTACTTTGAATAGTTTATCTATGCGCAGGATTACCATCGACGTAGATAAAAAAAGTTATTTTAACTTTTTTTTATACTGCACACAAAGTATATATAAAAACGATTTAAAAGCGTTTATATTGAATAGATATATAGTAACTATTGAAATTGTCATCGTGTCTATAGGATATTGAACAACCACGGCAATCTATCCGATCGAATATCCAACAAGCAGGGCTCAATAGTCACCGCGATCAAAAGCTCCGCATACAGGATCTCTCTGGATAACGGCATTAATTGAATCGGCTATCGGTCGTGGACCCCCGTTATTCTATTACTAAAGCAGCCATTGTCTTCTGTGGTTTATAGTCTGACTACCGGCCGCCCCTTTTCAACTCTCACCTCTCACCCTCCTCATATAGCTTCCGATCGCGCGGTTTTCCAGCTACACCAAAATACATCACCATACCACCCACCGAGATTGTTGAGTTTTCATTTAATTATAATTTTGTGGCTAACCAATAACCACCCGCACTGACATCATCATCACCATCATCATTTATATATTTCCAATTCATTAACATACATATATATATATATATATATATATATATATATATATATACCAGATTAAATCAAAGAGATTGACTATTTTTTTGGACACACTTCCAAAAGTTTCAGCAAGGTCAAAAAAACCACCTGTTAAAACTAGAGCTCTTGACATCAATTTCAAGTACTTCCTGATTGCAATTTTTCATTTTCCTTTTGAATAATATGGGAAAAATTTTTTTTTAATTTTCAAATTTTATAACACACCAACGGCTCAGTATATCGCAAAGGCCAATACATTTTTCTGTAGAGAATTGAATGCCCTACAAAAAAGGTTTCTTATCATTTTTTGATAAACTAAATATTTCAAAAGTTATTCGAGGCCTAAGTTGACTTTATCAACTTTTTACTATATTTCACCTTTCTGGTGAAACTATAAGACTGACTACACTGTGTTATAGGTCCTCTTTCGTAGAACGTTTAATTTCCAACAGATTATCATTAACGATTGTTTAAAAATTCCTAGATGCTCTTAAATTATTCGCATTTAAAGTTAGTTTCAAAAGCTGTATTATAGACGATTTCAATTCTAATGCACATAACTAAAGAGCATTCAAGAATTTTTAAAAATTCGTAAAAGATAATTTGTTGGGAATGAAACGGTTGACAAGAAAGGTTTTATAACATTTTGTAATTCGTCTGATAGTTTCACCAAAAAAGTCGAAATTTTATACATTAAACTTTGATCTCGAATAACTTTTGAAAGATTGAATTCATCAAAAATTGATAAAAGATCTTTATTGTAGAGTATTCAAATCTCTGTTGTGAAATGTCTTGGCCTTTTCAATATATTGAGTACTTGATGAGTTACAAAATTCTAATATTAAAAAAAAATTTTTCCCATGTTTTATTGGAAAGTGGAAAATTGCAATCAGGAAGTACTTGATATTAAGAGCTCTAAATTTAACAGACGTTTTCTTTTCCGCTACTGAAACTTTTAAAAGTGTGTCCTTGAAAAATAAAAAATAGTCGATTTTTTTGAATCAGTCTTATTTATATCCAACATATAAATCCCGGGAAAAAAATTTAGATCTGTTCTGATCAAATTAGATCAGCTCAGATCAAATTTTATCATAATTGATACTGAACCCAGATCAGAGTAGATCTGATTTGATCTGTTCAGATCAAACTAGATCTGATCAGATATGACATTTTTTTTT
The DNA here is from genome assembly GCA_964016945.1 of Microplitis deprimator. NCBI lineage: Eukaryota > Metazoa > Arthropoda > Insecta > Hymenoptera > Braconidae > Microplitis > Microplitis deprimator. The sequence goes on along the minus strand of OZ024715.1, from coordinate 13,227,170 downwards.
GGGGAAAAATAGTCCAGATCTACCCTGATCAAATCTAATCAAGTCAGATCAATCTAGATCAACTTAGACCAACCTAGATCTAGTCAGATCAAAATAGATCAACATTGATTAAACGATCAATTTATGAAGTAAATATAAATAGATCTAATTGGATCTGTACGGATCAAACCAGATCTGAGCTGATATAACTTTTTCTCGGGAAAAAAGTTCAGATCTGCTCTAATCAGATTAGATCTGTACAGATTATAAAGAAATATTTCTTAACATTATATTACAATTATAAGATTAACTAGCTGAATTTTGACAAATTTGATCTGAGCAGATCTAAGAGTGTTTTTCATTTACCTTGATCTGTTTAGATCCAAGCAGATCTATTCTGATCAGAGTAGATCTAATTTGATCTAAACAGATCTGGTCAAAATGCAGATCTGTTCAGATCTGAAACATCAGATCTAATTTGATTTGAATAGATCTAAATTTTTTTTCCCAGGATATGTTCATAGACTTTTTTTTAATAAAACAATTATTGAATAATTGCAGTAAATTCTATATAAATTTATGTATGCTAATTAATCATATATTTATTTATATACATATGAGAAATATACAAGACATGTAAATTAAATTGATTTTGAAGCATAACTTTGATGCTGAATTCGAAAGTTCATTGAAACAATCCTACACTGCGGTACGGATTTCATAAGACGTGGAATTGAATATTGGCACCATCATATATATATACCAACAATAACTATACATGTTTCGTATATATGTATTCATGAATGTATGTATGTATATAGGTATTCTTGTGAAATATATTCGCGTTAGAAAAGCAGCAGCGTCGTTGCTGGTTCTGGCACCATCGCTTCTAAACTAGATATGTATATGTCTACGAACGAGAGAGGCGTGTTGATATGGCCAATGAAAAGAAAACAAACGTTATCTACAATATAGAGACTCTGACAAAAACTAAAATCTGTTTCCGATACACAGCGAGCATTTAAATCCGATACCATTCACCGGTTATTTTATTTTTACCTTTTAATGTTTTTTATTTTTTATTTTGGTTTCATCACAGCCCTATTTCACAGTTTATCTGAAACAATTAACTGAGTACATCCACGCGCTTTATCAAATGTCAGAATATTTTTTTTTTCTCAACTCATAAACTCATTAATTTAAATACATTTGATTGCATTTAAATTATATATTACTATTATAATAAAAACTTATATTTATCGGAAGTTTTTTATTCATCGAAAAATAATGTCTCTTCAAAGACTATTGACTTGTTATCTTAATTTTCAAGTTCTCCCGAGGGAAAAATATCTTTCCCATTTAAATGACACAAAAAAAAACTCCGTTAATCAAATAGTTTATTTTTCTTGAAAGTTATTTTCCGGATTTTTATAAAAGTTATTTTAATTTACTTAATGAAAAGATTTAAAAAAAAATTTTTTTTTCCAACATAACTCAATGAATGTACGTACGGGCAGGAAGAAAAACTGAGAGCGAGAGAGATATTTGTAATTTAGTAGGGTGGGTACCTATACTTATACTATCTAGACTGGTTAAGTTGGTTGAGGAGTTGTTCAGTGCACCTGGTGTCCACATATACTGATGCGGTCGGGATAAGTCGATCTCTCTCTCGGTCCTGATAGCCTTCACTACTGTCGGTATCTATATGGACACACACTACTAGTATGATACAGTATAGTCGAGTTAAGTCGAGTCGATGCGAGTAAACTAGACTAGAGTTGACTAGAGTATAGTAGGAAAGAGAATAGAGGGTGTACAGAATAGTGTAGGCTAGCCTGTTCACTGGAATTCTCTTTCTAACGGCGACGAGTTACTTAGATCCAGTGTGTATCTTTCACAAAATAGATTGACTGTGGATCTATATAAGGCAGGTCGACAAAATAAGAGTCCAATGAGCCGTATAAAAGATTGGATGACCCGCAGTCGAAAACTATTCGTCCCTACGGACGTACGTTTTTTTCTCCTCTGGGCGATGCCAACTCATTTCTTTTTCTCTATATACATTTACTTATATATATATACATATATAAAAATATAAATTATATATTTTTCTTTTCTTTCAAGATAAGACATTATTATTATTGTACATATATATATATATATATATATATATATATATATATATATATATATATATATATATATATATATATATATATATCACAAAGAGTGTGATAAAATCCATCTACACAACTATATTCGCAATAACTGTGTTACTGAATTGAATTCATTCCAATAACTGCGAATATTTTTTTTTAATCATAAATATATACATATATACTAACATATTAAGGAAATAAAAGCGGGGGTAATAAAAAAAAAAAAATAATGAAAATATGTAAATTTAATAAGGAATTAATTTTTTTTTATGAGAATATTTATAAGAAAGAAGCTCGGACTGATATTATATAGAACGGAAATTTATATTTTCTGAAGTAACGAAAAGTCTTTAAACAAAAATAATTAACTTTTGATATTAAAAGAATTATAAAGAAGTTTTCAACAATATACTTAAGTACATATTATAGTAATTATCTTTTAATTTACTATATGGAGAAAGCAAATGACTTTAAAATTTTAATTCTGTAAAATAAAAATACTTGGTGGCTTTGAAGGATCAAAGTTATGAGCAGTCTTGGAAAATCTTTATTTTATGTACTTATTTTCATTCAATGTTATACGTTCTTGAGATTACAAAAATTGACCTTTGTCATTACTATCATTACTGATGATATTTAATTCATGTAATCGGAATTAATGTATATGTAATGTGTATAGGTCAACTTTTTCTGGATGTTACGTTAAAAGCTTCAGCAGCAGTTGTTTTTGATTGTCTTTGTTTTCAGTTTAAAACTTTTCCGTTTACTTATTTTCATCCAACAACTTTTTATAAATTAATTATGCCTGATATTTATCGTATATTTAAATACTTTAAGAAACTATTTTTTACCAATGAATAATTTAATAAAATTCTATTCAGTAACTATCATCATGTTTTTTTTTTTTAATTATATTTTTTTTTGTATTTAGTCAGGACTGCACTAATAGAATAATTTTTTTGAGGAACTACTCTTATTAAGGAAAAAGCATGAGGGTAAGAGGGAATTGGGAAAAATAAGGAAAGGACTTTCTCAATGAACACATTATTGATAAATTGAAAAAAATACTCGGATAGTCCTAACTGGGAACCGAACCCAGACCATATCGGTTACGCGCCGAGTAATCTACTAGTAGCACTACTATATATTAATCAATAATAAGACATTGAAAAAATTAATTGTGTTTTTTGAAGTGTCCAAAACTATCTCTAAAGTGGCCGAAAACGGTATCTCTACCCTAGTTGTCATAAAAATTCATAGTTCCGACACTGTTATAAATAAACTTCTAAAGTATTTGATTATAATTCATAATTGATAATTATACGTAAGTACACTTCTTATTTTTGGGTAAGAAAAATAGTATAATTTAGGATACGTAAAGTTTCGAATTAGATATTATTCACTTCTGAGGCTAATCAATGACAAAAATCGCAACAAATGTCTGAAATCAAAATTTGGTTTGGCCGAGAAAACTGCTTTATTTTAATCTTTTAGAAAAGTTGTTTTTTTCTTCACAACCCGAGAAAAAATGTTTTTATAAAATTTTATAAAATCATATAAAATTTTATATAATTTTAAAAAGTAAGATCTGAGAGAAAATTGATAATTAAGTGTAATTTTATAAAACTGTGTAAAATTTTATAAAATTGAATGAAATTTTATACAATTTTCTAAGACTTTATAGTGAAATTTTATATAATTTCATGTAATTTTTTAAAATTATACAAAACTTCATAAATTTTTATAAAACTATAAAATTTCACCAGGCCATTTTCAGTATAAAATTATATAAAATTTTATAATTACATTTTTTCCCGGGATTTTTTATGTGTACTTTGTCTTTAATTCTTCTTTCTACATTAGAAAATAGAAAAAAAATTTACTGTCAGAATTTAATAACCAAATTTGCCGAAAGGTGACATTTTGATCCAAATATCGAGTTACTAATTATTAATTATAACTTTATTGAGTAACCAATGCACACTTGAGGGCCAATTATTTTTTAGCAGATTGAATATTCATTTAGTGAAATAAAGTTTAAACTAGACAGTAAAACACAAAAAAAAAATCGAAATAACTTGTTGCCTATAATTTTACCGAAATTATTTTTCGGTGTCAAGATTTTAGATTTTACTTAAAAACTATTTTCAATAAAAATCGATGAATCGGTTCTTATATAATTCGAATTGAAAAGTAGAAAAATTTTAATTGAAAAAAAATAGGATAGAGCAGTTAATGATCTTTGTCATTTGAATTTACTTGAAAAGATGTTTTTCATAATAAAAAGGAGACATTTGGATTGAGAGTCTCAACTCGTATTTTTAATTCTATTAAAATTTTAGAGCATCCCCAGTCCATTTAATTTCCCTTTACTTGATATCATGCACTAATATGTACAGATAAGCATCATATAGAACAGTTAAAGTTTAAGTAATGATGCTAAAAATAAAGTAGATATCATTTCCTTTTAACTCAATTAAAGTTTATTCAATTGTCAAGACTTTATACATATATATAACACAGCTAATAAAAATAATGAAAGAAGTAAAAACATTTATTGAACGCGCAAAGCTGAAAAATTTCCGAGTATCTAGAGTGGTTACACTTATATTACGTCCATCACGAAAAACTTTTTATCCGATGTTCACCTGGGTATGCTTTAACTGAAAAAAATAGAAAGTATAAAATAAAAAAAAATTTAAACGAATCCTTTCTATATAAGCTATGGCCGCATACAGCAGCAACGAATGGATTCTCGTTGCGGAAAATTTTTCAGCCGTATTTCAATCCCCGCGAGGATTCTCATCGTCCTTTAGCGACTCTTTCTCTCTCTCTTTTCTTCTTTCTGATGGTTTCTCTCTGTATGTTACCGTGTGCGCGGATCCCCAGATATACCAGTTCGCAACAGAGTTTTTGCTGTAACCCCCATTATTTAACCCACCGTTCCGCGCTTTTTCACAAAGAACACATCCCACATTATTCTTATCGTCTTTCACCCACTTCAGCTGCAATTTGATCGAACACTATTCAACTGGCAAAAAGTTATTTTCTCAACCACCACTTACTTTATAAAGAAGTCTTATATATTAATGTTATGGTTTCTCAAACGCTTATAAACACCTATAAATTTTTTTTTTCATTTTTCAATAAATCATCCATCAAACATTTTTCATTTTCGGCACACTCAAGCTAAATTAATGTCGAAAATATACTTTTAGAAAAGATCATAGCTAAACTGAATTTTCAGTTTATTATCATATTTAAATTTAATCAGCAAATATTTATAAACTGATAAGAATAATTTAAGAATTTACATATTTACGATTTAACATGCAGAAGACTGGAATACAACGGGGTACCTAAACGGACAATTAATTCTTATGGCATGAAAGCATGTATCCAAAACCTTATGGAAAACGTTTTTTTTTTTTTGCTGATTTATAATATGCGAGTATTCAAATCAATTGTTTTTGAATTTTTATAATTAGGTAACTTTGTTTCTTAACAGAATTTTATTACAAAAAAACAAAATAGATTTAGTTTTCTATGTCCCACTTTACTCGATGTACTCAATTTTCTTTAAAAATAAGTAGCAAACTCAAAAAAAGATTTTTTTTATTTTCCAAATTTTTCAACTAACTCGTGCTCTGATATTCCATAGACACAAAAATCTGGAAAACGGTTGACCCCGCAGGCCAGCCCCACAACTTTTCACTGTTTTCGAGCTCGAGAAGCTCGAAAACAGTATCGTGAATACAATTTTGAGCTCCGAGCTCAAAAACACTCTTCCATACAATGGCTTTTTCAAGCTCTTTAAAAGAAATTTGTTTGTCATGCATTGATCTAAGAATATTCAAGACTTCAAAAATAATTTTAAAAATTTGGTTAGTTGTTATTTTTCAATTTTTCGTTGCTGATTTTTTTTGAAGTAATTAAATGGTTTTGATGTCTAACACTGATGCTAAAAAATTGAGTATCAATCAGTTCTACAATTCTGATGTTAATAAGAGAACACTATTTTCAAATATTTTCGTTAACGATATCTTCCAAACAAATGACCAAAATTTGTAGGTTGAGGTGGCATTCGATACAGATTTTAGTCTTAGAGCTGATCAAGTTTTGAAATCAATCGATAGAGTAAAATAAAAGTTATCCGAAAAAAACATTTTTTGAAAAATTTTATTTTTGGAATAACGCGTAACGTACTTTACCGATCAATTGGTCAATCTTTTCAAAAGTTACAAAATAATCACATACAGTCGGACACCATCCTAAAATAATTAGAATAGTTTCCTTAGGACCTCAAAACCTCAAAATTTGTTGAAAACTCTGATATCAAAAACTAGACTGCAACTAATCATTTGCCTTTTTTTGAAAATTTTCGATTTTCTTAGCGGGAAGAAGAAAAAATACTATTTGTTTGAAAAATATCACCGGATAAAATTTCTATTCCATACACGCTCCAACTTTATACCAACAAATATTCATAAAAAATTCTCAACACTTTAAAACAGTAGAAATTTATTTAATAATAGTATTATATGTGGCAAAGAATGATATAAGAGGGATTTAGACTAAGGTGAACTTGGTTGACATTACATCAAGTCATAATTCGTATTTTACTCATGCCACATACTTTATTTTTCGTATTGTATGCCATGAAAATTCAAGTGTCAGTGTCAGCACCTGGTTGAAACAAGTCAATTTAATGCTATTGGGATATACGTGCAAAGCGATTTATGGCTTGCAGCAAAATCCAAATAGAAATAACAGAATTGTTTTCTTCATTATTTGACTTTGCTATGATTTAATTCATTTAATTTTTTTATTGATGTTGTCACGAATGAAAGCATTATAAATTCAGGGGGTAGATAATTTGACCTATAGCTAAAAAAAGTTTGTTCCTTCCCAGGGATTAGAAGCCGTCACGATTCACGCATGTGCCAATAGTTGTCAACAGCATTAGCCTGAAATTAGCAGCTTATTTTGGCTTGTTGTTAAAGCATTATAACTTTGTCTCCATGCACAGATTATAAAACTTTTTTTTTTATTTTATTTTCAAAGTCCTAAAATAGTGAATTACGATCATGAAAATAAAATATTACACAACATACACATAAGGAAAAATGAAGTTTTGAATGAAAGTTTAAAATTTTTACCTCGCTTTATGGGAAGAAGAATGGCGCATGTTTTAATTTCATTAGTTTGTTTTGATATATATAGGGGAGGGGGCAAAACGGGGTACCCCCAAAATTTCTTTGTATCCAATAATCATGTAAAATATCATTTTTCTTCATGTAAATTACTCACAAAAAAATTTTATTTAATCAAAATCATTTAAAATCCAAGAATTTTTTTTACTTTTTTTAGGGGGTACCCCATTTTGCCCGCAAAAATGAAAAAAAAATTTTTTTTAACGGTAACGGAAAATTTGTTCTATTTACTTTGAATATCATTAAAAAAATAAAAATTAGCGTATTTGAGTCCTTGAAAACTTGGTATTTTCCTAAGTACCCCGTTTTGCCCCTTCCTCTCCTATTATATCAGTAGTTCTTATAAAGTAAAATTTCCATTGCAAATATACAATGAATGTTTCCACTATGATTAAAGAGCTTTAAATACGTGCATTACTTCGAAAAAAATTTTTTAGGAAAAGACATGAATACGTTTTGATATACTTCAGCTTTCAAGTTTAATTTAAACTTTCGAGTACTCTCCAGTTTTTTTTCTGAAGATGTAAAGGTTAATTCAAATGAATTTCGTTAATATAATAATTATTTCATAAGTGAAAATGCGAAATTTACAATTTTTTTCGACTTGAAAATACTGAGAAAAAAAAAATTTTTGAAAAAAGTTTTCTGCAATGCCCATTTTTACCTGAATTATCTTATGCTAAATTTAAAAAAATAAATAATGTTTATAATATTTTTACTCAGCATTTTTTGTATGGAATTAATCACAACGTATTCTTTGAAAAAAAAAAAAAGTAAAAATGAGAAAAATGTAATTCATTAAATTTTTCTGTGAATTCCATACAAAACTTGGAAACACAGGGTTAAAGTTTCTGAAAAGCATTTGCCAGTGTGGCGGCTACAAAACACTGTAGCTCCGGTGTTTCCACGTTTCTCTTCCTCTTTGTATCTATCTCTTTCTCTTCCGATCTTTTTCTATGTCTACTTTCACACACCCAGCACAGGTAGCTTGGAGCACTTTACAAACAGTAACATGAAAGTTATACGTGAAAGATGAAATAAAAAAAAAAGTAAAGACGTTGAGCGAAAGGCGGTCTTTAATACGCCCTGCACTTAACTGTAGTTTTTATAAGTGGATGTAAGTTTTTATAAACATGTTAAAAATACTTAAACTTTTTCAAATTTAATTAAACGGCTTACTTATTAATTATCTTTCCTTCCATCACATAAAAATTATTACATTGATCAATAATAATAATACCAATAAGTAAAAATATTAAAAAAATGAATGACCAAATTGTTTTATTGCAAACTTTTATATTTCTTACAGCCGAGGTGAAGAGTTATCATAGTCCACTTTGACATTATCTATAATACGACTAAAGCTTTTCCAGTAAAAAGAGTTTCGATTTTATTTCCTGTATCCGATGTGACATGACTGTACAACCGGAGATTGCAAGGAGGATGATAAGTTATACGAGAAAGGACGCCAAGAATAAACGAAAATCAATTGCGGCAGGTAAAGAACAGCCTTTAAGATATGGCGAAATTAAATTTTAATAGTTTTTTTCATTTTTATAGCTTTATGTATACAGCGACTTTATTTTTGTTAACAATCGGTCCTGTGAAATAAAACTTTGAAGTACAAATGAATCGTTTATTTGAGAAACTCCATAAGTCGAGAAAACAAAATTTTTCAGGAAACACAAAAAAAATTTTTCTGGAAAAACTGGTCATTAAAATAATAAATAAATAATTGAAGACAATAATGTTAGCGTCTCTGAAAAATATTCAAACAAGAAAAATTCCATTTTTTAATTGAAACTACTGAAAAAAATTATTTAAAGTTGATTGACTTATGGGGTTTCTCAACCAAACGGGAGAAAAAGTTATTAAATCATTGTTTTTTTAATTTTTTCCACTCAAATAATTTATTAGATTGATAAAATGACGTATATAATATGCATTTAAACTCTGCAACTCAGAAATTACGAAAAATAATAATTAATTTAAGCAGATTAATTAGAAAGATTTTTTTTTTTTTCTAAAAAAAGTGCGAATTTTAAATAAAAAAGAAAAAATTATTTCTATAAAACTAAAACTGCATATGCTTATTTGAAAAACCCCATAAGTCATTGATTTATGGGGTTTCTCAATAGAATTAAATTTCTGTCCCCCTGTTAATTGTTTTTTAAACGATGATGAGATGCATATTTTTATTAATTTCTATGGGGGACATCCAACGAACCCAAAAATGCAAAAAACCCAATTTCGAAAAAAACATGACTTATGGGGTTTCTCAAATAAACGATTCAAATGAGAAAACGTTTATGAAAATAGATCATGAATTTAATCACATTAATAAGTTACTAGTTATCGTTGCTCTGCTTCGATAAATTTAACCGTTATAGATAGTTTCGATTTACGAACAAGGGGAAATGCTCATAAGAATAAATTGATTTTAATTTTTTTATACATTGACACTATTTTTTTTATTAAATTAAATTGAAGAACAGTTTTGATAAAATGTTTAAAATTCAATTAATTTGGAACAGAATTATGTATCGTAAATATACTTTAAGGATAACACGCAAAATCATGAAGCGTTCCACATTTTGTAAATTAATTAAATAATGCTGTTTAGCAAGAAAATATGAAGAATATGCAGAACAACATGCGGGTATAATTAAGCAAAATTTTTTACTTTTTTTTAGGAAAATTCAAATTGGAAGGAAATTGAGAAGGATAAGGAAGAAATCTTCTCAATAAGTAGCTTATAGATAAATTTACAACCTATTGTAGAAAAGTTATCCACTATTTCGAACTCAAAACAAAAATTCTCATTTACGAACTGAACATTCATTTACAACAATATTTAAATACAGTATATTCAAGTCCTTCAATCACAGACTTTGCCAAACTGTAACTCAATTAATCATAAGTTTTGATACCTACATACCTAAGATACTACAATCAAAACTCGTTATGAGCAGTCGTCAGGAGTTGTAGAGGAAAACGTTTTTTGGAAAAATCCGACATATAGACTCGCCCTAATCAAAAAACAAATTCGGATTTGAGTCTCAAAGTTCTCAATGAAGATTTTGAGGATCAATTTAGAATTTGAAAATTGACAACAGTATAGAAAGTTATCCTACTTTAATCCTCAAAATAGTAGTGACCAATTTTACCACTTTGAAGACTAAACTGGAAGAACATAATCTGGATTAGAGACTCAAAATACTCAAAACATAAAGGAATAATTTTATCCGCATTTGAACCTCAAAAATCTCATTTGACGTTTTCTCTTCCCTTTCCTTATCTAGAAATAAAATTACCCCCTTCTCTTTTTTCATGAACGCAATATTGCTGTGAAATTATTATAACAACATACTTAAATGTCGTAATAAAATAGTATGAGTGTCAAAACTGTTGTACTGTTTAAGTTTGAACTCTTTTTAATTAAAAAGTAATTAATTTTTTTTGTACCTAAAATTTTTCCATCTAAAATTTTTCAAAGTCCGAAGTGTAACTTTTCATTCGTTGAGGATTTTGAGGTCTTAGTTATAATTTAAAATCGATAAATTATTAGAATTTAGACCTCATAGTTTTGATTGAGGATTTTGAGTACTAAAGTAGAGTTACTTTCTGGGCGGCAAATAAAATCAAAGGAATTGAGGCTTTTGAGGACTAAACTAGAATATGTTTTTTGACTCGGGTCAAATCGCAATTGATTATTTTCGACCTGCGGCTTTTTTCGATGATTTAAGGTGTCTTATACTGATAGAAGATTTCTTTGGATTTAAAATAAAATTTGTTAATATTTAACAAATGGTTTATTAATGAACAGGCTCAAATGAATACTTATTAACAGTCAACAAATTATTTATTAGAGAGTACCGATTGTTTATGTATTGAGTGTGTATTTTCTATGGGAGCTTCAGACGAGGGCTTCTAAAATAACGCTAGTACATAAAAGTAAAGGAAGATTGACTCTAGGTTATCTCTAGGATTCCTCTAGGATTTGTCTAGGATTCAGAGAACTGGCCCATAAAAGTAAAGAAAGATAATGTCTCTAGGATTTCTCTAGGAGTCAGAGAACTCTTCTGGGAAATTGCTGACACATAAAAGTAAAGAAAGATAATGACTCTAGGATTTCTCTAGGATTTGTCTAGGATTCAGAGAACTCTTCTAATAATAAAAAGTAGAATCGGTAAAGGATATATACTAAAATTGTATATTAAAATAAAAAATAACAAAGAAAAAAAAATAATCAATAAATTTTCTATGAAGCTCGGTAACTTTAATAAATATGGGTACAATGCTGAGCTGTGAAATTGGTATACGGGTCCATACACCCGAGTCAATGTATATAAAGCAGTAAAATTTGTTTTTTTCTTTTTTCCTTTCAGTCTCTTTACATCCGCAATTGTCTTCAAAGGATTCCAATCTCTTTCTTTGTTCACTTATTATAAAATTTTCTCTTGATACAGCGTCTTCCCGCATACGAATTATATTTTATTCGAAATTGTATTTAAAAAGAAAAAAAAAATGATTATTCATAGTACCATAAAAAAATTTAAGCCAAGTAAGACTTGCAAGTATTATACTAAATTAGACTTTCACTATTCAAATAATACTGTTGACGGAGTCCAAATCCTCCTTGTTATTAAACGAAGACAAAAATGTATTCAATTATATTTTCTGCAAGTACAAGAGTAATTAATCAACTTTAAATTGTTTTGATATTAATTAAAGCTATGCTGATGGAACATTAACAAGTTGCAACGCCTGTTAACACCATCTTGGTTGAAAGAACTCAATTTGCTACTAGTGATGTTAAAATTTACTTTTTTTAAGCGCTGTTGTTTTTTGTTTTTTTTTTTTCGCTGTAATTTTAATGTATATGTATTAAAGTCTGAAATAGATCAATATATATGTATATGTAAAGTTACAGAGAGTTAATGACGACAGCAAAAAGCAAGTAGAAGGTAGCGTATACTGTGTGCAAGTATACAGTCGCGTAAGCATCTACCAACACAGCGGGATGTGCTTATAGATATGCAAATGATTGCATAGTCCTCGCCAACTACGACAAACTTGGTCTCTAGTCTCGTCGATCTTAAAATAAGAGATTGTAAATATTTGTTGCATCATAGTGCAGTTGGTATTTTTTGTTATACGTATTGATCAGCTTTAACGTTAAAATGATGCATAATCTTATACAAAGCAAGCATGTTTTCTTTTATTTTTCTACCATTGTATAGAATCGGCTACTGGTTATTGGTTATCGATAATTTATTTTAAAATCATAAATATTAATTATCAAGTTGTTAAATAAATGAGAGCATCAATTTAAACCTTTCGAATAAGGCATATATATGTATATATATAAAATGGATCAACATGACGTTGATAGAGGGTATCTGTGATGTACCGAGTATACGTATGAATATAGCGCGCGCTCACAATATAGGCTTCCTTTAGCTTCTACTAGTGGAGAGAGTACAGTAATTTCAGAATACCGCGTTCAACCCAACAACAATAGCATAGTAATGCCATCGTCATCCGTCAACTACTTGATTGCGTATTGTTGTTTGCATTGAAAGCTAGCTTCAGCGTCATTCTACAGTTATTTGACATGTCACACGTCATACTTGCATCCAAAAAGACAATACTCATTGACTTGTTATTTTATATAGAGGAGGGGCGGGCAAAACGGGGTACTCCCAAAATTTTATGAAAAAAACAAAATTTTTCTGAATACTTTTTTAACGTTCCAAAATCAATTTGTAAATATAATTGAGCATTATTTTCAATTTTTTTTGTTAAACTTTTTCAAAAATCGAGTGTCAGTCGAAAAATTTTATTGACTATTGTTTTATGATAAAAACTATTAAAAATTTTCAACTTCCCGCTAAGAAAATTGAAAATTTTCAAAAATTCGTGAAGTTATTGGTTTCGGTCCGATTTTCGAAAACCGAATTTCTATCAGATTTTGACGTTTTGAGGTTCTAGAAAGCTATCCTGACCAATTTCACGATGATGTCCGAGTGTATGTATGTGTGTATGTGTGTACGTACGTACGTAAATATGTATAACTTGAACGGATGAACCGATTTTGATCTTTAAGGTGTCATTCGAAGCGGCTTGTTAATATCTAAAAGCCGTGAAAAATTGAGGTTAATCGGTCAAGTGCGTTCGAAGATATTCCGAAAATAAAATTTGTTCAAAAATGTTTTTTTTTAGATAACTTTTAATGTGCTCGATAAATCGATTCCAAAATCTAATCAGCTCTAAAACTTTATAAGCCACGTCGAATGTCACCTCAACCATAAAAATCGGTTCAATTGTTCAAGAAAAACCGTTGACGAAAGAATTCAAAAAATTTTGTTTTGTTAGTTTTTTTGAAATTTCTCAAGAACTCGATAAATTAATTTCAAAATTTGATCAGCTCTAGAACTCAATAAATATTTATTTTTTTAGCTGACACAAAAAATTTTGGTGTTTATGTTAAAAAAAATCGGTCTGTCAGTTGACCCTGCGGGCCAGCTCCAAAACTTCCGGCAGTTTTCGAGCTCCTTGAGCTCGAAAACATTGTTGAGAATACATTTTCGAGCTCTTCGTGCTCGAAAACACTTTTGTATGCCTTTGTTTTCGAAAAATAACGTTTTTTACCATTTTTGCTCCAACGATATCTCTCGAACGAATAAACCGATTGAGACGGTTAAGGTGGCAATCGACGCGTTTTATTGAGTTCTACAACTGATCAGATTTTGAAATTGATTTATCGAGTTGTTTTTGAGAAATTTTTAAAATACTAAAAAAAATTTTTTTTTTTTAATTCTTTCGACAACGGTTTCTCTTGAAAGAATCAACCGATTTTGATGGTTGAGGTGGCATTCGACGCGGCTTATAAAGCTTCAGAGCCCAGTTGATTTTGGAATCAATCCATCAAGCCCGTAAAAAGTTATCCGAAAAAAACATTTTTGAAAAAAGTTTATTTTTGGAATATCTCCGAACGAGCCCTACCGATCAAGCTCAATGTTTTTTCAGCTTCGAGATATTGACAAACCGCGTCGAATGACACCTTGACGATCAAAATCGGTTCATCCGTTCAGAAGTTATAGATATTTACATACGTACGTACGTACGTACATACATACATACATACACTCGGACATCATCGTGAAATTAGTCAGAATAGCTTCCTAGAACCTCAAAACGTCAATATCTATTAGAAATTCGATTTTTGAAAATCGGACTGAAACCAATAACTTCCCGAATTTTTGAAAATTTGCAATTTTCATTTTAATTTTAATTCTAACCATTTTCTATACTTCATGTTACGTTACGATCTACAATAAACATATTTGTTCTTACACAAGTCACGAGTCGAAGTGAATACTGAATGGATAATTTTCTACACCGTAAAAAATTTGCGGAGTGGATGACTTTTTATTTATTAAAGCTCTAAACTACTCTTTAATGCACCGGGTTTTTCGAGATCATAAAAAGTTACATCTTGCCTTGCACTACAAAATTAAAAAAAAAAAAAATAAGTCTTATATTTTAATTTAGGGTTATTGTTAACGAAGCGCAGAGATTCGCTTTTTGAAAATCGTACAAAAACCAAAAACCTTTTTTTTTTTTGTTTTGAAAATTTTCAATATTCTTAGCGGGAATTTGAAAAATATTATTTGTTTATAATTTTATAGCTATGCTTTAGTAATTTATGAAGAGAAAATATGATTTTTAATTTGAGAGTATGATGATATATGAAGGAAAATAAATACTAAGAATCATCATAAATGTATGGGCGATTGTGTTTGTAGTTCAGGAGTACGAGGATGGGTATGTGCATTTAAATGAATAGAGAGTTATTACTCGTATGATAAAGTAATATATTGTAGATAATATATAGCGGATATGTAATATTGTATTGCGGCAAAATTATCTATGTGTTCTTCATATATTTAATTGTATATCTGTTACAATATATTGATTTATGTATGTGATTATATATTTATTACTGTACGACCTCTGATATAATCAATAAAATATTAAATTACCTAAACCGTCAGTTACATTTACATAGGGATGGTTGAAGCACTACGCGATGATCCGAGAAGTATTAAAACAAAAATTTGTTTTTTACGAGCGTATAAAAAAAAATTTCAACCCAAAAACTTCCCGCTTTTTTTGAGCTCTAAAAATTGTCCTCATTTTTTTCAGATGTTTCATATGTTAATGCTTTGATTTGATTCAAAGCTCATTCAACTCTTCATCTTGATTATTTATACTAATTTCTGTCCAAAAACATTAACTTTATTAAGCATAATCATAAACGAAACGTTAAACAACGATCCTCACACGGAGAAAAGTGTTGGCTCAAAACCTACGAATTTTTATTATCGATACTGCCATTCTAATATGCCCTATTCCACAAAATTTGACATTTTCACTTTTTTTGAAAAATGGAATCATTGTAACAATGTGCAGCTTATGTAAAAATTTTAGAGGTCAAATTGTTTATTTAGTATTTTTAAATAAATATTCCAATATGTCGTATCCCACACGCAGACTTTCGCGCATTATAATATGTCGTATCCCACATTCGTATAGGTTTAGTCACGCTTAACATTTTTGATTTTAAGTTAATTTTAAGGAAGCAATTAACGACATGAGTAAGAAGGTAATGATGCATAATTTTTAACTCTTCTTACAGCATATAATTCAAAATTATTTATTCACTACAAGTGCCTGTCTTTTATGAAAACATGAAAATAAATTTATAGGTTATACCAATGTAAACATATTACAAATAATTTTTCTTTGCCGACCGTGAAACGTTTTTATCGTCTCCTGAAAAATTTTCCAAATGTGGGATAGGGCATATTAGAATGGCAGTATCGTAATGCTGTCGACCAAACTTGAAACAGGAAGTGAAGCATCTAAAAAATTGTTATGCTCTATCACAATACTTACTACGCGTGAGAAACTTATCGATAAGCTCTGCTAACAATTACTTTCATAAACTATAATAATTGTGACGCAGCATAGTAATTTTGTATAAGAACATAATAACATTTTGGAGCTTCACTTCCTGTTTCAAGTTTGGTGGACAGCATAATAAAAATTGGTAGATTTTGAGCCAACATTTTTCTCCATGAATCGATTATTATTAATTTCTCGAATTCCCGGAGCTTAATATGAAACCTGATTTTTTCTAACTCGAAGAATTTGATAGGACAAAAGTACTTAAAGGTATTGTCAATCTCAAAGAGCTTGAACATGCACGGAGAGAAAAATATCGTCAGAATGAGTATACGTATCGTCATTCTGGCTATACGCTGTATAGTCAACTTACTTAACGATACGCCGTATAGCCAATTCAGCTATACAGAGTATCCTCACAGTAGATCGTTAAAATGACGATCTGCATCCTTATTTTAGGGATTTTATGAATCGCTGACGTGACTATTACGCAAACTCTGTACTTAGGCATCCGGCAACCGAGAACGTTGAAACGTATAGCCAATTTAGCTAAACGGATCCTCACGCTGGCGATACAGATACCTATATCAACGAAACAACATATCGTTACAGAGGCTATTTGTCGTATTTTTAAATTAAATAAGTGAATGCTCATCCTAACCTAAATGCATATCTTTAAATTAACGTTACTATAGATTGTTAAATTAACATGTGAGTATTCTTAAATTCGGTATACGAATCGCTATTCTGACGATACGTCATTTGAGGATACATTGGATAGTCATTCTGACGATATTTTTCTCTCCGTGTGAATTGACAGTAATGTTTTTGAGCTCCTTGAGCTCGAAGACAGCGGGAAGTTTTGGGGTTGGCCGCAAGGTCAACCGGTTTCCAATTTTTTTTTAATAATTTATGAGTATTGATTACATTTTTACCCTCATTTCCAATATCTGGTAGATATTGTATCACATATAAATAGCCATGTGACTTATGACTTTCACGTCTGACACATATGTCGTATTATATTTTTAGTAAATATCTAGAAAACTAACTAACATGAAATTTCTGGTTCTCATATATTTCACCGAGAATTTCAGAAAACTTCAGGTTCTGTCATGTAAAGTATTTACTTCATTTATATATTTTATGTTTGTGACACGTAGTACATTTGTATGACGTAAAATTTCGATTATTGCACTAGAACAACTGATGTTATTTAATTTTTATATTTTGTTATAATTGAGATAACATTCATTTAAAGTTTAGGACACTTACCATCACAGTAATTTGTCTAGCAGAAAGTTTTTTTTTATTACCATTATGGATTATTTATAAAAAGAGTTTTTAATTTTTTTTTTGAACGAATTCATTAAATAGAAAATCTAATAATTAGTAAATTTTATTTTTCGTATTTTTAAATTATGTAAATATAAAGGGAATTCAAACTCTTTTCATACACGAATACTTTATTTATACATACTCTTCATACAGTATGAATTTTTTAGTAGCAAGAATATATTTTTTAAGTAACGTACATCTGATATGTAATAAATTTTATTTTAATGAAAAATTTTTTTCAAACAGTAAAAATAAAAAAACGTTTTTTTGTAAGCCACTCTCTTAATCCCAGAAAATAATTATTTTTTTTTATGGCCATAAAAAGTATTCTCTCATTGAAAGCATCATTAAAAGAAAAAAGTAATTGAACCTTCTTAACCGCATATATTATTATTATTTTTTTATGTCTCCTTGCCTCTTTTTCTAGCTTAGCTTCCAAAGCACAAAGACATTAATACAGTGAAAATTTAATAAATAATAATAGTGATAATAATAATAGTAAGAGCAAAATATATATATATATATATATATATATATATATATACATATAAATAAGCAAGATCCACTTTTGGATATGACAAACTTTTTTTTTAGCCTTAATATAAATTCACATAGAAATGATATTCCTTTAATACTGAGAACTAGACTTGGTCATTTCCGCTCAGTAATACTTATGCCTTGGCGCAGAAGGATTTCGCGTGTCTGTGTGTCTGTTGCAGCAGATAGTCACCCTCGGCAGACTGCACCCAATGCAATGAAAGCAGTAGTCGAAGTAAAGGGGACAACGCCAGATAAAGATGGAAAATAAAATAAAGTAAGAAAGAGTAAGAGGAAAGTATTTCTTAAGACATCAAAGCGAAAAGATCCCAACGTTGTGGTATAGTTGTGCAACCCCTGGAAATTACACCTACGGCACTATGGCCCGATTCAGAGAGACGAGCCAGCATACCAGCAACAACCAAGAAAAAGAGTGTATAAGAGAGTATAAAACCACCTCTCTACTACTATCCAACCATTCTACACTATATATCCAACCACAACTTCTTTATATATACATATATAGAAGGAACCCCAGCCATACTCTCGAGTTTCTCTTTCAGTTACGGGTTTCTTGTTATCGTCCAGAAGAGAGAAAGAAGGGTGGAATCTATTACCCAAAGTCCCCAGTGGGATATCATCTCACCACTCGCGTTATACATATTACACTGCATAAAATTTTTGTTACCCACATTTATACACATTTACGTAGATCTATATACTTTAATTTTATATCTATTAGTTTTTCTTTTCCTATCATAAATAACTTTAATATACACTGCAAAAAAATGTACTTTTTAAATTAATAAAACCTACGTGTTCTACATGGTGCCATTTTATATAATCAATTTTATATGAATAAAATATCAGGAAAACGTCATTCAATAC